>MLYV02000797.1:0-21518 GCA_001913855.2 Hermanssonia centrifuga | reverse complement strand
GTTTTAAAAATATAAGCCAATTTCTGACTTCCCTGAGATATGATTTTCTTGAGCTGTAAGCATCTTTCATCACTATATATCAGATAATTCGAGTTTTATGGAATGACGCAGACACATACAGCCATTGGACTATATTATAGGCTTTAACATAATGCATGCAGATAAACCACTAGGTAAGATTCTCACTACTGGTCGGCATGGGTATTCACAGCGAGCGCCAATAGTACGATGCATAATCATGCCATGTGGGAATATAATCGGTGAAAATCACAACTATATGAGAAAAGAATCACTTATCATCACAATCCTTTTGATTATCTTCGTCACTCCACAATGTTAACGATACCCTATTGAGAATATCTATCTGGAAATTCACGCAAGCTTGGCATTAAAAACCTCAAAAAGTCCAGGTGTGATGATAATCCTGGCCCATTTTTCCTGATGGATCCTTTACTCTCTCTTCTACCTGGTGTGCCATAATATTGAGTCAGGCGTGGTGCAGAATTTCGCGGACACCCGCTCGTCCGAGCATCTGGCGCTGGATCCAGAAATGACTCGGGTTGTGGATAAACGAGCACTATACGGCACATACTCGGTGACGGGACGAAGAACAGGACCGACTCACTAGTAACATGGAGCAGATCGAGCTGGCCATCCGCGTACCCCCTTCGAGGTCGAGCCTTCACCTAGCGACGAAGGACGAGGTGTCTATTGCAACAGTCGACACTTCCGGCCCTCTATTTGAAGCTCCTAATCCTGATGTCTCGAGGCATGAAAATGCGCCGTACCCCGTAGATGGCGGTTTTGCGGCGTGGTCATTCGTGAGTTATACGCTATTTATTGGATTCATTAACTCATACCTCGCTTGCTTAGCTTGTAGCCGCATTTCTCGTTGAGATCTTGATATGGGGGTTTCCTAATTCGTTTGGATCGCTCCTTGTCGCCTACCTGGACGACCCATTGTATAGCTCGCAGCCACATGCGACTACAATTCTCCCCCTCGTTGGAACCCTTTGTACCGGAATCATGTACTGTTCAGGTCAGTTTTGAGAGTAACAACAGAGACATCCCGAAGCTAAACACTGCACTC
The DNA here is from genome assembly GCA_001913855.2 of Hermanssonia centrifuga. NCBI lineage: Eukaryota > Fungi > Basidiomycota > Agaricomycetes > Polyporales > Meruliaceae > Hermanssonia > Hermanssonia centrifuga. The sequence goes on along the minus strand of MLYV02000797.1, from coordinate 20,428 downwards.
CCTAGGGTTGGTGGTTTACCCCACCATTCAACTTTATCCTCGTGTCCGTCGCTACTACACCTGGATTGGCACGTTGGTGTGTAGTGTCAGCCTCGTTGGCGCGAGCTTTACCACGGAGGCACGCCTCAGCACTCTCACACCTTTAATTTCCGTTGAATTTCTTGAACGTAGGTGACGACGCTGGTTGCGCTACAAGGCGTCTTGTTCGCCCTGGGAGGATGTATGTCTCCATATTCGCTTTGTATAAGCCTCTGCTTTGACTCGTGACAGCCCTTGCATATGCACCGGTCCTATCCTACCTTTCCGAGTGGTTCGTAAGAAGACGTGGACTAGCGAATGGAATCATTTTTGCCGGTCAGTTCACTTGGATTGTTCTATAATGTGGTTATTGAGTCACCCTTCTCTACAGGTGCCAATGCAGGGGGCATCATCTTCCCACTCATTCTCCCCCCACTGATCTCAAGATTTGGTCTCATGCAAACCACACGGATTTACGCTGTTGCACTTGCCTTATGCATGGTTCCTGCCCTCCTTTTCATGAAAGCACGTCTGCCGGAATCTCGGGTACATGGACCAGCTCCCCGAGCGTCCACAAATAACATGTGGTTAAAGGACAGGAGGTTCTGGTTCTTTATGACTATCAATACCATACAAGGCCTTGGTCACTTTGTACCCCTAATTTGGCTTCCAAGTGCGTACACGGTCTCTGCAATACTGCTAATTAACTAAAGCATTCTATACAGCGTATGCCTCTTCCCTTGGCTTGAGCAATTCCCAATCATCCCTTGCCTTGACATTAGTCAACGCCGCATCCATGTTCTCGAGTTCTGCCATGGGTTTCATGTCTGACAGATTTAACATTTGGGTTCTCGCCCTGTCTTCCCTCGTTTGCACCTCTCTTGTCACGTTCATCCTATGGGGTGTCTTCTCGTACTCCTTGGCCGGGATTCTGATCTATGGTATTGCCTATGGATGTACGGCAGGTTCTTGGTCCAGCATGTGGAGTGGTTTCGTCAAACCAATCGCCAGTGCGTCCATCATCTCCTTTCGTCACATGTAGTGCACTAAACAATCGGACAGAGGATGATTCCTCCCTAGCTACTACTTTGTTCAGCTTCTTCTTGTTGTCTCGGGGCTTAGGAAATATCCTGTCTACCCCGATATCTACTGCCCTACAACACGCACACCGTCAGTCCGCAACGGACGCGGCACATACCGCACACAAGTCTGGATTCACGGTCGCTGATGGTCGGTACCATGACATGATCGTGTACACGGGGTCATGTTTCGCCGGTGCCGCTGTCATTGCTGTAGTCGGGTGGAGTTTGGAAAGGCGGAATCAACATTAATACGCGAAGCTTGTAGTCGCATGCAATAGAAAACGTTTCTTTGTAGCAGCTAACGCTAGATAAATAATTGGATATCTGTTGTAAGGTTGGAATATAAGATCTTAAAATCTCAGGTACGCTGCGCCTTGGCGTCTCCCTAGGTTTCGCACTCTTTGTTTACCAAGGCTGCCAATAGTATTCCCATTCTTCATGCACCCCGACAGGACCACTCGATCAGCCTCAGTTGCAGATGTACTGCAAGGTACTACAGCATGAACAAGTTGTCGGCTCTCAAAATGCCAAGGCACGCTCGCCCTTCAATAAATTTGCGAGACACAACTGTTTTCCCTGAGGCGCCGGTGAACATTTTGGTGACTTCGGAGCAAGTACTCGAAGAAATAATCTCAACAGTCTCGAGCCTAGCATGGATGCCATAGAGCTAGCGGTACACACCCCCTTGCCTCCCTCACGGTCTAACCTACATCTCCCGTTAGACTCTTCATCAACTCTACACCTGCCGCAAGCATCAACGTCCACGCTGCACTTGCCTGCTGCCGAAATTTTACAAAAGGATAGCGCGTCCATAGAGACTCTGAACGATGAAAATCCAATCTACCCATTTGAGGATTATATTCACGAAAATGAAAGTTCATTAGCACCCGTCGACCGAGGATTTTCTGCATGGTCATTGGTGAGTAGCTACTGAAAATACTAGTATGAGGTTCTTCTGACATTCTATCCAGCTCGCATCTGCCTTTCTAGTTGAAGTATTGGTTTGGGGTTTCCCCAATTCGTTCGGCGTCCTCCTTGCCGCGTACTTAGATGATCCTGTGTACAATTCACAACCGGACGCTGCCTCCAGGCTGCCTCTCGTGGGTACGCTTTGTACTGGAATTATGTACTGTTCAGGTTCGTCTACAGACTTCTGATAGATGCTAAGATTTTAAAGTCGGGTTTCAGCGATTTTTGTCTACCCGACGATGCATTATTTCCCCGCTGTCCGCCGGTATTACACATGGATCGGTACCGCCATGTGCTGTCTCAGCCTTATTGGCGCCAGTTACACAACCCAGGTATCTTATTTCAGTCGCTTGCTTGTATATTCACTCACGTTGGGACAAGGTCACTGCGCTTGTGGCTCTGCAAGGTGTTATCTTTGCAATTGGCGGTTGTGCGTCCTCGCTTTTTTCGTCAGAGTCTATATTTTCTGAGAACTATTTAGCACTTATATATGCACCCATCGTGTCATATATGTCGGAGTGGTTCGTGCAACGCCGTGGCCTTGCCAATGGCATTGTGTTTGCCGGTGGGTTTTGAAAGTATCTCGCTTCCCGCATACGTGCTAATTACTCAATGATGCTAGGATCTAATGCAGGAGGCGTCTTCTTCCCATTGATAATTCCTCATTTCATAGCGAAATACGGGATTATGAAAACGACGCGGATATATGCAGTAGCCCTCGCCGTGTGTCTGGCTCCTGCCCTTCCCTTCATGAAAGCTAGATTACCCGAGTCTCGAGTCCATGGTCCGGCCCGTAGGTCCTCCAGGTCTTGGCTTCGTGACAGGCAATTCTGGTTTTTTATGAGCATCAATGCCTTGCAGGGATTTGCGCATTTTATTCCTCTGATTTGGCTGCCGAGTATGTGCCCACACAAGCTTATTTCGGTCTATTTACTCAATGATTATTGGTTCCCATTAGCATTCGCCGCTGCATCAGGGCTGTCGACGGCGCAATCTTCCCTTGCCCTGACGCTTGTGAACGCGTCGTCAGTCTTCGCAGGGTTCATCATGGGATTTTTATCCGACAAGTTCAACATATGGGCTTTGGCACTTGGCTCGCTCGTATGCACCTCACTTGTTACATTCGTTCTGTGGGGAGTTTTATCTTACTCTCTGGGGGGCATACTTGCATATGGTATTGCTTACGGCGGTACTGCAGGCGGTTGGTCAAGTATGTGGAATGGTTTCGTGCGGCCGATCGCAAGTGCGTATATATTCGTCATGGATCAGTGCATGATACTAATATGACGGAGAGTAGAAGATGATCCAACACTGTCGACGACGATCTTCAGCTTCTTACTATTGGGTCGTGGAATTGGGAACATAGTTTCCACGCCTATCTCAACAGCTCTGCAACGTGTACACGTCTCAGCGGCGCAGAGCGCACACAAGTTGGGGTTCATGGTGGCCGACGGGCAGTATCGTGACATGATCGTGTATGCAGGTTCAATGTTCGCTGGGGCTGCTGTGCTGGCGTTCTTCGGATGGCAAGCCGACCGGTACCATCGTTAGATTCCCTTGAAAATATGTGCATGATAATCTGTTAGACATAATCTAACCACTACACTAGTCCTATTATGACAGCTAGCATGACTCGGCACAACATTAATCTTTTGCGAGAACGATAAACCAAGTTCACCCTCCTCCACCCGGTTTCACAAAATATGCTACAGCAGTTGACCAGTTTGCTCAAAGCGCGCCTTGATTTACAGGTAAATAGATCATGAGATGTTGTAAGACCGATAGCAGCATGGTTAAGAATAAAACCATGCACTGAGGACGCAGCCGGCTTATATTAAATCGATCGCTCGAGCTACCTAGACAACCCGTTTCACCCTGCTTCAGACCTTCATGTTCATACGAAGACAGCGTTCATTCTCACCGCAAATATTCTGCTCTGTCAACCTCAACTAGTCGCATGATCGGACGACCCAGGGCAATAGGCAAGGCAACGACCTCCCCTCGGGTGAGAGAATCAGGTAGCCATGCATACCAGGAGAGTGTCCTACTAGTCTTTCTTTTACCCCAAGTCGTCGAAAGTCCTCAGAATGTATAGGGAGCTCGTAAGTCATTATTACCGCATGTTCAACATTACCGTCTACTGCTCCCGATTGCCTTCCATGCATATGCAAGTTCGGTGTCTGTATGCATGTGAACGTCGCTAGGTTCTTCAAGACAATTCGTTGCAGATTTGCCAGCATATCCAAGCGTGGCGAGAGACTGCATGATGATTGAGCTCAGCCCGAGTCCCTCGGAGCTCTGACCTCTGCAGGATTCTGGCTGATTTCTTTCAGTACTCGTCTCTTGAATTCTCTCAACGGTTGAGGACTTGAAGACTTGTCCGCATGCCAAAGTTTAGCTGGCGCCAGTACGAATCCGGTCAGTATCAAAGGTTTTGTGTTTCGGGATTGGCGCTTGAAGAGCGTTGCATCTTGTCCTCCTCCCACCCCCCCTCTGAGCAGTTCATAAAACTCTCGAGGTCCATCCCTCGTTTATAACCCACGTCTTGTCTTTTCAGACAAACACACATTCTTTGATTCCTGCACAGTCTTTTCCCTCGACTCCAAAGATGTACACCCCTCTCGCGCTCATTGAGGCCATCGCCTCCTTCGCTCTCAGTGCTCAAGCCATCACACCCAACAACCTCGTCTCCACGTCCCTTTCTGGCGCACTCAGCGCCGTAAAGTACACCTCTGTCGGTGGTTCTGGGTCCTACAACCAGGTCACGAACATGCTGCCTGGTGAATGGCCGTCTTGCAATGCCAACCCTTCTTGCATCACTGCCCCAAAGGCCGTCAGTGGAAACCTCGCGCCCTTCGACGAGGACATCACCGTAAACTTCCGTGGTCCCATGAACCTCTTTAACATGGCTGTTTATCAACCCGCGAACACTACAGCTGCAACGTGGAAGCGCGTGAGCAACTGGGCGGCAAACCAACAACCTGACAACATGGTTTTCATGAACAACCTGGGCGGTGGCAATTCTGGTGAATGGACAAGTGAGCCTTCATTATGTCTAGCTAAGACGATCGGTAGCTGACTAGAACCATAGTCTGCGGTGGCAACAGCCAGTCCTACGCTAATGGTGATTGGACGTCTACCGTGGCTACGCCCAATGAGGAGCTGTTCCCAGGAAATTTGCCTGCCTCAAAGGAGATTGTATGCACCTACTTCATCCTTGATACTTTCAATTTGTACTCATCGCACGTCTAGAACATCATGACGGGCACAACCTGCGCTTCTGGCAGTTGCGAGGGATTCTCTCGCGGTACTGCCAACGAGGGTTGGGCAGGTTCGAAGATGTTCGTCGTTGACTTCGAAATGCCCGAAGATCCTTCCTCCCTTCCCGCTATCTGGGCTCTCAACGGCCAGGTCGTCCGCGCTGCTCAGTACGGCTGCAATTGCCGTGGTATGGGTGGTGATGGAGGTTGTGGCGAGATCGACATCGCCGAGACGCTTGTAGCGAACTCCCCTCAAGCCATCTCCGAACTTTACTCTTTCAAGGGTGCAACTGGGACAGGTGATGGCAACTACTTCCCCCGTCCTGACAATGGCCGTGACACCCTCGCTGTCATCTTCGATATCAAGACCGATGCTATCTCCATCGTCCGTCTCACCAAATTCGACTACACTCAGACTCAGCTCCCTAGGAGCTTGATCGACGGCTACCTCACCGCCCCCGCAAAGGGCATCTCCTTCGCTACCAACCAGCGCAGGTCTGAACGCCGTTCCTTTTTCCACCGCCGCGCCCACTAAGTCCCGTCTCTTTCCCCCATACCCGACTTAAATTACACTGTAAATTATTGGTCCACTGTCGGGCCGGCCGTAGATCCTTTTCTAGTGCGCTTTCCTGATGTTTTCCCGGTTGTTCTGTTCATTCCGTTGCGCTTGTCGAAATAATTCTGTTTGGTCGGGGAGTCTAGATGTATTCCCTCAGATGTAGTCTCGGTCTCAGCTGCACAGTTCAGTTGAGCTTCAGGCAATGTATTGAAATGCATATATGTTATCCAAGACATCGTCTGGTTGTTTCACATGTCGCTTGGTGCTATCTCCTATCGCTGTTCACATGCACAGGCCGATATTTCCGACCCTCGAGACGGTACGCTTTTGTTCTCAAGGTATCGCGATAAGCGTAGTGGACCCTCAGGCTACCTCAAGGCTTTTCGTCATCGGGACCCTTAGTGCGCGGAATTATCTTTGGGGTACTCGCGAATATGCCGTAAGCGTGCCGCTGCTACTGGGGGGGTTAGAAGCTTAGGAACTACCATTGAAACTTGTATGTTTTACGTGATATCGCCGAAGTGTGCGAGTACACGAGGCGAGACAATCGAAAGGACAAACCGCCTGTGAAGCCAACGACGTAAACATCTCTCCAACTCGCTGTACACGCTGACGTCTGTTCGGCAAGAATCCAGGGACATATGTTCGGGCCTGCATAGCGGTGGTCTGACAATTCAGGGATTATTTATCAGAGGGAGAACGGTGAAGCGTCCGGGCGTTGCGACCGGCGCCACGTGGCAATTAAGCTAGATGGGCGCCAAAGTAAATATCGCGTATAAAGCCGGTCGCGATTTACGAGCTTGTCCCCAACCTCCAACTTTCAGTCCTTCAAAGCAAACACCACACAACTTCGTCTTTGACCTCCTATCACTTTTCTGTGGTTGAGAGCACATCCTTTGGTCGACTTCACCCCTCCCCGTGCATGTTCTCTAACCAGCTTGGGAGCAGTCACAACCCTCACCGCGGTGGTAAACATACCTGTTCGGACGCACTAATATTCAGTCATTAAAACGCCCTCGTCTCCTGTTTTAATCACTCAATCGCAATGTCTCACATCTCTTCCTCCGGTCTGAACACGCCCGAGTCCGAGCTCGAGTCGCTCGTGCCTGTTCACCCGACCTCTGCGCGTCGTCCGTACTCCCTCGTCGTGCAATCGGAGAATACCTCCTATTCCGACGAATACATCACTTCCAAGTTTACCAATCGCGGTGCGGATGTGGTTGTCTCCGACGGACAATTCATCGTCACCCCCACTTCCAAACCCTATGAGTTCCAAACGGCCAGGAAAGTCTCCAAGACTGGGTGAGTTTTTCTATGAATGTGCAGTTTCTTTTTTATAGTTGCTGACTGTCGTTCTTGTACAGCCTGATGCTCATTGGTATGGGCGGAAACAATGGCACGACCCTATGTGCTACCGTCCTCGCCAACCGTCACAATATCTCCTGGCACACCAAATCTGGTGCTCAACAGCCTAACTACATCGGTTCCATGCTCCGTGCGTCCACTGTCCGCCTTGGCATGGATGCATCCGGTAAGGACGTCCATGTTCCCGTTTCGGATGTTCTACCCATGGTACACCCCGACGATCTCGTCATTGGTGGTTGGGACATATCCGGTGTCCCTATGGATCAGGCCATGAAGCGCGCCCAGGTCCTTGACTGGGACCTTCAACGTCAGGTTGCCCCTCACATGGCACGCATCGGCAAGCCTCTCCCATCGATCTACTACCCAGATTTCATCGCTGCCAACCAAGAGGCTCGCGCTGACAATGTCATACCCGGCCAGGACAAGCAGGAGCACCTCGAGCGCGTCCGTGAGGACATTCGCCGTTTCAAGCGCGAGAATGATCTTGATCGCGTTGTTGTCTTCTGGACCGCCAACACTGAACGCTACAGCGATATCATTCCCGGTGTAAACGACACTGCGGACAACGTCCTTGCGTCTATCAAGAAGTCGCACTCCGAGGTCTCTCCTTCCACGGTCTTCGCTGTTGCCGCTATCCTTGAAGGCGAGCCCTTCGTCAATGGTGCTCCTCAGAACACCTTCGTCCCCGGTGTCATTGCACTTGCTGAGCGTCACAACTCGTTCATTGGTGGTGATGATCTTAAATCGGGTCAGACGAAGCTCAAGTCCGTGCTCGCCGAGTTCCTCGTCAACGCTGGTATCAAGCCGCTCTCCATTGCCTCGTACAATCATCTTGGTAACAATGACGGACATAACTTGTCTGCCGAGGCTCAGTTCAAGAGCAAGGAGATCAGCAAGAGCAGCGTCGTCGATGACATGGTCTCTGCAAACGCTTTGCTTTACAAGCCGGCCGAACAAGGAGCGGTCAAAGGAAGCAAGGCTGCGAAGGGTGAGCACCCGGACCACGTCGTCGTGATCAAGTATGTGCCTGCCGTTGGCGACTCCAAGCGTGCCATCGACGAGTACTACTCCGAAATCTTTTGCGGTGGTCGTTCGACTATCAACATCTTCAACGAGTGCGAGGACTCGTTGTTGGCCACCCCCCTTATTCTCGACTTGACCATCCTCACTGAGTTGCTCACGCGTGTCAAGTACCGTGACGCTTCTGCTCAGGCTGAGTTTGCACCTCTTTACCCTGTGCTTTCTCTCCTTTCGTACATGCTCAAGGCTCCTCTCGTCAAGCCAGGTATGCCTTCCTAGAATCTTTTGACTGATGTATGCTAAATGTTCACTCGATAGGTACCGACGTTGTCAACAGCTTGAACAGGCAACGCAATGCGCTCGAAGCTTTCTTGAAGGCGTGCGTTGGCCTCGAAGGCAGCAGCGACTTGCTCCTTGAGACGCGTATCTGGTAGACGCTAGTAGAGTGAATACAAGTGGCTTCTCATAAATGGTTTCTCGGTGATTATTTTCCGTGGCTAGAAATAGTTTCTCAACAAACTGTAGACGTGTATAGAATGCCATTCAACTGGTTGTTCGATAGTATTCCCTATGACTGAATATGCACTTTGTCATGCTTTTGTTGAAAATGAGATATTGTGCTTTCGATCCGCTGTCAATATTGTCAAAAGGTCGGTAACAGACCCAGAAAGTGGTGCCTTTGCTCAAATCTGAAGTTTCTGAAGCTTATAAACAGTTTACAACCCTTTCTCCTTCTTTACGGCATGAGTGTAAAGGTAAGATAAAGGGTTTGACAGCAGTTGAGTGATTCTACAAAACATTTCTGATTCCATTAAATTCATTTTCTTTAGCAGCAAAAGGACTGCCCCAGTGAGGGTTGAACTCACGACCTTCCGATATTTGCGAATCACAAACGTAATAGGTTAACAGTCGGACGCTTTGACCAACTAAGCCATGGGGCATATGTTTTTCATCTTGCACCTCTCCAACACCATGTCCCACTTTATCCAGAGTGGCAATGATGGTATACAATAAATACGGTTCCTAGCTACCGGTTTCCTATTCCCTTTATGAAATGAAGATGCCAACATAACGGCTACACCTGCCAGGATATTGGTGGACGCAGTTCGCTGCATCCTAAGACCAACGTACACAACACCTATTAAGTAAATCTATAAGATAAAGCACAGACGGACGCCAAGCAGATCTACATGTGTGTTATCTGCCACCCTTGATTAACTTAACACCCGTGTCGCGGTCCTTGCTAGGATCGACCTCAAGGTCCATGAAGTCGGTCGAGACGGGCTTAGCGGTGCCCACAGGCTCGTCACCACAGCCACAGTCGTACGTGGCATCAAGGTTGGCGCAATCGAACTCTGGCTTGTGCAAACGGGCATTGACTTGGTTGTGGACAGCACACAGCCTGAGAGAGTTTGAATTGGATTTAGATGACAACTTCTCGGGTTGCAACTATGTGATACTCACCAGGTAGCAGCAGCTCGTCGCGAGGACGTCTATTGAGTGCGTTAGTTATGGAAGGTGTGCATATAGAGATAAACGATGCATACCTGCGGCGGGAACTTCTTCAGAAGCTGCTGAAATTCCTCTGCACATTCTCCGCACGGGTATAATCGCGAGAGGAGATGGAAGTAGCTGTTAAGCGCATCCCTCTCGTCTTGAGTTGGTGTCTACGTGTAATGATCTTCTAAGCCTGAGAGACAATATGCATAAAACGACATGCAAACCTCCGGGAAACGAAGTGTCATCGTGTGACTGTACGTGAAACATAAAGTTAGTATAGCCAGTGTATAGGATGGATGGTAGGACTCACAGCAATTTCCACGTTGCTCGCCCTAGCTCAGCTCTGGAGGTACCTTCATTTCACAGTACCTCTGATAGCGCGGTGCACTCACTTCGCAGTGGCATTCCCGAGTTTCGACATAATGACATCGCCGTGTACCCCTGCTGCAGCGGTCGCAGGGTACACATGAGGATCTTGCTCTACACCTCCTTCTCCAAATAAATCGCCCGTCCAAGGGTCAAGATATGCTTTAGATGGGGCATGAAACAGAGTGAGGGTCCCGAAGAGAAACTGGTGGGACAAGTGGGTATAGATGCATGACAAACGAAGGCTGAGCGCTTGCACAAGGATTTCACAGAGAAAGTTTGCGCACGAGAGCAAGTACGATCGCCAAGAAAGCCTTGCTAAAGCGAGATATCATCTTTGCAGTCCGTCGTGAGTAGTGAAGGATTGAAAGACGAGCGTAACTAGAGTCCAAGAACAACACCCGGGTGTGATTATGTAAGCTGCTAGAATGGGTTTTGAGACTCACTGCCGACCACAACTTTCAACTGCTTGACGCTATTCACTTCAAACTGCTCGTGAGTGTCATATTCCATATTCTCAGACTCATCTCACATCCTATATATTTGCCTTCAGTTCATCACTTTGTGCGAGCCTATGCTAGGTCTTTGCGCCTTTTCCCAGCCCAGGTCAGTGGTCTACATCTTACTATGCGAAGCCTAGAAGGCAACTTAGAATGTGCTGGTAGTAACATGATTGAGGTTATGCCTTAGATCTATAGCCATTGCGTATAGATCACGGCTGTGTATCATGCGAATTGGCACTTGATCATGTTCACGGTCAATTACTAATCCCGAGTATCAGAAGCATATATTTACTATAAATTGCGTTGCAGATTATAACATCCGCATAACAGACATTTCCGCAACGTGTAATGGTATGCCAACATCTAATGCGGAATCCGACCCAGAAGTTGAGCACGGCCATGAATCAGATGTGGACGCCGTGGACCGCAGACTGCTGGAACGATACCTCACATATGTTGCCAACCACATGAATCACATCCGGTCTCACTTGGCAGGGCGCGATACAACTCGTCCACTCCCACCTTTTTCCCTCCCACCGAACTCCCACTGGACGAGTATAGAAAAAGAAGCATTTTTTCATGCACTAAGCGTTCACTCGCGTCTCAGACCAGATCTCATCATGGAAGAAGTCAAAACAAAGACGTTAGCAGAAGTGTGCACTTACCTAGATATCCTGCACGAGGCTCTAGCAAAGGGCCGTCTGCCATCAGTTGACGGGCTTTCAGGTGATGGCGATGTGGCGTCTTATATCCCTCTATCGCGGAACGAACTTCCCATAGCCTATGAAGTCTCCGATAGGTGGATTTCTCACGAAGAGCGCTTGGCAGCAGCCGTCACTTCTGCAGAGCCTCGCATGGCTGCTGAAGGCCGCGAAATGGGTCGGGAAAAAGAGATTCATACACGAAGGAACGAAATGCGGGCTAAAAAAGGTAATGCAAGGTGTGCGGACAATAACCGAGACAGAGAAGGCGAAAAGGCTAGGAAAAAACAACTCAATGTCTGGATAAAGCAGCGTAAGACTGAATGGGACGTGGATGAAGCTCTCGACACCTTGGACCACAGCATGTTGACGGCCATGGATACTCTCTTGCGAGAGGACGAAGAAACTCAATCTACTTCTGCAGTCTTTAGTTCTCCTAGTCGCGAGCCGAGCCGAGTAGCCGACCAAGTAGTTAAAGAAGAAATCATGGAAAACAGAATGTCTTTGCGTCCCCTGGACTTCGACGATGCACTCATTGATCCCGCCCTCCGAGCTCTTTCTGCATCTGCATCGGCCACTGCTGCAGAGACACCTCAAACAGAGGAGGATCCTCTAATCTCTCGACTGCCCTCAGCTTCAGCACCTGATTTCAATCCTATCACCCCTCCATTCGCAGAAGTTCAGCTTCTTGAGCTCTCTGCAAACCCAGAACGAGCCCAAGAACGAGCTCAACATGAAGTGCAATCCCTTGCGAACGAGTCCGTAATCTATCCAAACATGGATCCTTTGCTCACTCCCAAGTCTCGACGCCGATTTATGAAGCGAATGTACATGCGTCGTAAACGAGCGGAAGCTACTGGCCGTGTGGTAGAGCAGACTCTAAGCAGACTCAAACCCGGACGGAAGAGTAAACCTTTGCCTCCGACGCCCTTCGAAACAGCCGCGCTGGATGAGACGGGCGAGAACAACCCAGCAACTGGAGAGCCATCGCTTGACGGCGCCCCCGACCAAGAGGAACATTCATTCCGCCATGCACATCCGTCGGGGCTGACTCTTCCATACAAAATGCGTGCCAGGCTTAATGCCTTAGGTATCAACGCTGCTTGGTTGCGAGAGGAAGGCCTGGACTTCTTCCATATGACTTCAATCGGTAGGCTGATGCGGTAAGTGCTTAGGTTCTCCTATGTAAATCTCCGCCTGATTTTATGCCATATAGCACCTATCGCGCCATGCATGATGTTTCTCCTGAAGTGAATTCGCAAATATCTGCAAGTACAATCAGGCTGCTCCTTGCTCATGTGGTGCATTTCGTCTCTGAAGTTGTTCGACGAGCAATCATATCTCGAGAACAAGAAATGATTGCGAAGACGCAAACCAAAGTTTGGAGACTAGCTGAGAACCAAGTGAGCTTTGAATCCTCCGGAATATATATCCAACCTTACCGACATCATTCTGATTAGGTGGTCACCGCATCTAATGTCGCTCATGCCTTGTCCTTGTGTGGTGCAGATCATTTGAATAAGAAGGCACATTTTCAGGGCCTACTCGACGAGCTCGACGAAGACGAATCTGGACATGATACAGACAGCGATGAGGAAGCAGAAGTCGCTGACGCGGAGATCAATAGTGCGCGACATGATTCCACTGACGAAGAGAATGAAGTCGATCAACTAGATGAAGAAGACTATAACGAACCACCAAGTGATATCCTAGCTCCCCTCCCCCTACATCGTCTTATATTTCCTCCTTTTATACCGTTGCGGTATTCCCTTCAGTCATCCTCATCTTCGTCCGTACTCTCGTACCTCCCCTGGGCTACAGGGCTGTCTCTTGATATCCCGGACGACGAGGACGACCTTGAGCCTGTGGAGATAGACGAAGACGCTATGAATGCAGAGTTTCAGGAGGAGGAACTTGACAGCTTGGACCGCACGTCAGGGCAGAATCATGAAAAGAGACTCTGGGAGGAATTTGAACGTCATACGAACGAAAGCATCGCGAGTAGCTCTAAGGGAAAGCGAAAGCGAACGGATGACGACGACGACGAACACGAGAGGCGGCGAGGCGAGCGGTATACGAATAATAGTATGCGATTCCGTGAACCGGGCGGCCGTATCAAGAGCTCCGTATATATTGAAGACAGCGATTGAATGGTCCGTGCATATATACAGGTGAGCTCACATTTCTGACTGCGATATCGCAATGCAACTAATCTGACACGATCATACTCTGAAGCTGCGTGCTATGTCTCATTACATGCGAGGTCCTGAACACCGAGGTTGGTATGGGCTTAAATCTTACCCAGTGTAATCAGGATGCCGACAATATGCCCACAGGTACCCAACCTTACAAAAGTACTGTATATAGCTTGTCTTTGTTGCGAAGCTTCCCCATGTCATAAAAGTATCATTACTTTCGGTAGCCCCCGATGTATGCTATAATCCTCTGGAATCTTTTCTTACCCATTACTCCTTTATCTTCTTGGATCGCTTCACCTCTAATGATTTCAGTCTAAGTTCCATTTCGAGTAAAAAGAGGAATAGAAGCACCCTCGAGGTGGGGACATGTTACCATATATTGATGACGGTCATCCCGTTAAACGGCGACTTGGACGTAGCTTCTGAAAATCAGACGTAGGACTCCAGAAAGAAGCTAGAGATTCTGGGCCTGAAGAGTATGAAACCGTCATCATATTGAGGGTTCCTGCAAGATGACGATGAGCGTAGTGGCTAAGCCTGCTGCCTAGTGCGCTGAACAAGACACTCTTCCAGGAGAAGAAACACATTAATGTATTAACTATACAAAACACTACTGCACAAACTGGCACAGGTACCGGGGGCTACCTATGAGAATACCTGAGTAAGAGAAATTCAAACATGACAGTACCAGACTTACTAGTACTACGATACTGGGCCTTGAGAGCATCTGGCAAAGACAAATCAAAAGTTCCAAATAGAGAGGGTCCTCGAGGAAGTTCTTCATCTCCAGATGAGTGTTACAGTGAATGTTGCAGGTCTAGGAAAATATTTTAATTGCTGCAATGATCATGGCGGGTAGATGGCTCAGGGGATCCAGATACACCACTATAATACACAACAAATCTGACCACCCTCATAGAGCCTGGGACTAGACTCAGCGTAGAACATGGTAGACCGAGTGCGCATACAGGGGGGTCCGGAGAGTATCATCACGGCAGACTGAGCGAGGAGATATACCAACCAATGTCCCAAGGTTCCAGGACCCCAAATACTACATGTAGGTATTGTTTCTTCGAGAGTGAACGTAGCCGTGAGTCTGCTTCGGTGCAGCCCGCACTGCGCAGCGGCTAAGCGTAAAGGACTTGTGATGGACTCTCTTCTGGGAGAAGAGGTGCAAGTACGACTGTACGAGATGCGCGACTGACTCGTAGCTGGGTGCATCTGACTGGCCTCAAGCACAGACCGTTACAGGTACGAGGGGCTGCCTATGAGAATACCTGAGTAAACACAATTCCGACACGACTGCACCAAACTTACCACGATGCCGGGCCTCGATAGCATCTGGCAAAGATGGATTGAGGGGCCCGAAGAAAGAACCCGCTGAGGAAGTCCTTGGGGTCCAGATAAGCGTTATCATGGATGTTGTAGGGAGTTTTGCTGGTTTACCATCTGAGAAACTGGGTGGGTCAATATCTATAATGGTTGTGGCAGCAGGTAGATGACTCAGGGGAAGGGGATCCAAGCGCACCACTATAATACACAACAAGTCTGACTGTACCCTCGAATTGCCCGGGACTGGACTTCCCAAGGGCATACAGTGGACCGAGTGCAAATACAGGGGGCATTGGAAAGTATCATCATGGCAGACTGAGCGGCAAGGAAAGATATTAACCAAAGTCGCAAGGTTCCAGGACCCCCAGTGCTACATGTGGACGTAGTCTGGTTTTTGACGCGAGGGTCTTATCGAGTAGTCCGCATTAGGAACCTAAGATTCCCTTAAACGGCAGGAGGTAGTCGACAAGCTCTGCGGCATCTCCCGATAGCAGACCATATAAGCGCTTTACCCTGCTGTACCCTGCATCGTTATGCCATCTCGCATTAGCTTGCCAGTTAATCAAACTTTCCGAAACATTTGTTTTGGACCAACTACTGCACAGGACACTCCTCCATCATCTGTTCCAACCCTATTACAGAGTCCCCCGGGCTGTTCAAGTCATTGAGGGAGTGGTAGATGGCGAGGCAGAGAGACCAGCTTCTAACGGTGGAGGGCTGCAGTTACCGCTAGTAACCCTGATGTTGTACTGGCCATAAGGCACTTGCGGAGCGATAATCTCGACCAGCCGAGCTCAGGTAGTCCTGACTGAGATTTCCAGTTGTATTCAATGTCATTTTGACCAGTCTGGTGGAGAAACAGATTGACATTGAATCACAGGTGGTAAATACATAGTTATAAGAAAATAAACAACGGTGTTATCGATGAATTGCGAGGAGCACGGCGAGGACTTGGTCGACGCGACTCGCGACTCGCCTGCTGAAACAACAAATAAACAAGGTCACCTGGATTCGCCGAAATGCCGCATCTGATGGCTGCTGACTACTCCTTAAGGACCCCCCAATAGAAAGCAGACGTCAGACAGGGTATCCGTAGTCCGCCGCAGGCAAGGCAACGCAGGTTCGATCCCCTGGCTACTCTGCAAAGGAGACTATGTGGACGTCGCTTCTGCTTGGGCCAGGTAACTGAATATGCTAGAAGCTGATCATACTCAATCAGGATCCATATTATCATAAAACACCGTACCTCATGCCTCATTGTCTGCAGATAATGATGTTGCGGTCTGCTGCGGCTCATGCACGCAAAGAACTATCTTAAAGCGTTGTCTATCTTACGCACATATCACGCATGTCAGCTCCCTAAACCCCTAGCCAAGCTGCTGTAATTTGCTTACCGGGCATGGATGTTCGGTAAAGGCTTCCGAACCCGCAATATTACTCGCGCCAAGCAGAACGCGAGTCACAGAGGAAATACAGTGCTTTGTCTTGACCGGCGACCAGTGAACCGAGTGAAAGCTATGGCAGGGGATGCTGGAGAGTCACGGTAGCATCACGGCGGAGAGGAGAAATACCAACCAATGTCACGAGGCTCCAGGACCCCCAATACCACACGTGGGTTATCATTCCTTCGACCCTGACCTTACCAGACCTGATCAGTCTAATCAGGATCTATGTTATGAAATACCGTACCTGCCGTACCCCACTGTCTACACTGGGTTAACGACCCGGATAATGATACTGCGGTCCATACATGTAGAGGAGAGCTGGCCTGAAGCTTCGCCTACCTCACGCACATATCACGTGTGTTAGCTCTCTAAATCCCCAAAGGACCCTGATCAAGCTTGCCAGTGCTTACAGGGCGCCAGGTTTCGGTACAACTTCCGAATTCGAAGAGCGGTATTGCTCGCGCCGAGCAGAAAGCGAATTGCAGAAAACATAGAATGCTATGTCTTGACAGCTCTATCCTGTATGTATAATCAATCAGTACGGGAGGTATAGTGGGTCGCTTACGAGAGTGTCGTGAGTAACGATAGTAACGGGGCCGGGCAGGACTGCTAAATCTTCGGACAGACATTTAGTCAGCTTCAGTGATGCAATAGCTTGCAATAGTTGACAATATTTGGGACCTACAATCACAGCAAGTCGCAGTAGCATCTTTGATTTGGTATCATCCCACGAATAGAACACAGAGCGTGGACTCAGTGGTGTTCCGGCAACTTGAAGCAGATCGCCCCCTCCGATAGAAACGTAAGTTGTGTTTAAAGACAAACCTCAAGGCCTTTGCAAGTTTGTACTGAACCGAGCGTGTTCATTGCCGGTGTTCAACGGAATGTGTACTTGGTAAAGAAGCACTCCGGAGCTTGATAGTGGTGTCTGAGTTTGATATAGGGTTTGATCCGTGAGTGCAAGACGCTTGTGCTCGGAGGCCCCACATGTCAGCCCAGGCAGTATATAATACGGAAGCATCTCCACGAACATTCACTCTTTTCTCCCTCTTGGCCTGAAGATTCAACGACAGCCACAATCCACTCACCATGTTCGACCCAGAGAGCAAGCGCGCGGACCGACCGTTCACCCATGGTTTATTGGATAGGGACGCAGGCACTCGAGCGGCTCTCAAAAGCTACTTTAAAATTATACTGCTCAGCACAGTTTTAATCTCTTTAACCATATGGGCTGTCTTGGGCATTTACTGGGGTGAGCCACGTCCAGTCCAAAATTTTGTTCGCGACTGACTAACCGCCGCTGATAGGCGCCAACTGGAGAGTATACCAAGGAATTCACAACATGAATGGATGGATAGTTGTCAGTATCCTTCAGCACTCTTCGCTCATTCCGTGCCTATTATGCACGCTAAATATGACAATTTAGGACTTTGACGGAGGCCTAATTGGTTCTACGGTCACACAAGCATATCTGAACGCAACTGGCTCCCAAGAGCAAGTCAGCTGGGCCGTAGTCTCGCCCAACAACTTTCCGAACGGCGAATCTGGCGTTATTGACGCGGTTCTCAATGAGCGATGCTGGGTTGCAGTCGTCAGTAAGTCCGATCAGCTATTTTCTCTCCCGTTATTACCTGCAAGAGACAACGAGGTCTCATTTCTGGCGTCTTTGCAGTTCATTCCGGTTCATCGGAGAGACTGGATGCAGCAATCTCTACCGCTGATAACAACTACAACAACTCTGCTGTTGCCGTGTATGTCGAAGAAGCGAGGAACGAGAATTCATAGTTAGTATTCTACCCGAGTTCCGATATCCGCAATACTCACGTAGCACGTTGTTTCAGCATTGAATTCCTATTCCCACAAGTAAGTGCTATGAATAATTGCCTCAAGTGAAGACACAGTCTGACGGACTTTGTTTGTAGATGCAGCAGCCAATGGCACAGGCTATGGCTGTCTTCGCCCTTGAGCAGGCACGGCGGTTGAGTCCAAGTAACACCAGTACGCTACTAGGCTCCGCGCCCGAGCTCATCTTGCAGCCCTTAAACTATACCATCGAGAACATACGGCCATTCGATGTCCAAGTGTAAGTGCATTCTCGGTCATCTACGATCGCTCCTAATGTTTTTATCAACGGCACGTAGAGCGGAAGCTGTTGACTTCGTAGGCTTGATCTACCTGCTCATTCTTTCGGTAAGCTCGTTATTCGCAGCAACCACTTACGGCTCAGCTGACCATTCTTCCCTCATTCTAGTTCATTGCTGCTGTAAGTGCAATTCTGCGGACTGAAATGATTCTGTTACAGCCGCTCATAATTATACCCAGCTCGCCAACTTCCAATCGCGAACGATAGGATCTGGGCTTGAAGGCCGGCTCAACCTACGCAATCTCATTGCTTTGCGAATCATCACGCCTACTATTGTGTATTTCGTAAGTTACCAATCGCTCCTTGTTCGCACTTGGGGTCAATGACTAACCGTTATTATATATGTAGTGGCTGTCTTGTAAGTTTTAGCATCTCCTTCTGCAGCTTCTAGTTGAGACTAAGCAACATCAGGGGTCTACTCGATGCTCAGCTTGTTCTTCCATGTGCCATTCGAGCGTCGGTACGTCCCAGCCCCAGTGGTGGATCTGTTGGATCGGTGAAGCTAACAACTTGTTCTTCTAGCTTCGGGCCCGGAGGATTCGTGATTTTCTGGATGCTCTCTTGGATGGCTAGTAAGTAGTTCACGCCTACAGACGAAAGAATGAACCAATAGCTAATTATCCTTATCGCAGTGATGGCTCTGTAAGTTTTTCTACTCCCGTCGCTAGTACAGGGAGATCCTCACCTTTGTTCGCATCTCAGCGGACTGGCGATTGAAGCCATGATCACGATTCTGACCGTCAGGTTCATCCCGTTCTTCCTTGTTCCGTGGATTATCGGTAAGTGCCCTCAGACTTGTGGAGCGAACGTATAGGCAACTCATCGCGGATGCCACTTTATAGTGAACGTCTCCGTGGTCTTTTACCCCGTCGAGATTATGCCCACGATCTTCCGGTACGGATTCGCGACACCCTTCTATAACGTCTCCAGAGCCACGCGCGCCATCATCTTCAGCACAAGAAACGAAGGTAAGTTATGCTCGTTTGCTTATCGAGTCTTGCTCAGTTCTGATTTGGGGCAACCGACGCGTAGTTGGACTCAACTTCGGTGTTCTCTTTGCGTGGATCGGTGTATCGCTTGTGACGATCCCGCTCTTCCAATGGCACGCACGGAGTAAGGCAGTCCGCCTACTCAAACAAAAAGAGGCAGATGCTCAGTCAGAGAAGACACAATGATGGACACGTTCCTTGTAATCTATATACCACTTCGGGGATACTCCCCACATCACGGGCTGCGGTGCAAGCCAGGACAGTTTCCACATCCACAGCGTACATTACTGTAATGATAATATTCGATAGGGTACTAGCACTGGAAGCCTGACGAGCAGTATGCTCGGTGGCGCGGACGGCGGAAGGACGTACGTAGCACAGTCCTAGACATGACTTTTCCATTAGGAGCTCTTTATTACATTCACCATTCACGCCTGCGTGCACCAATGTATTAACATACACAAACCTAATCCATTAGAAACAATTGTGTTATTGTATACTGCCCGAGCGTCGATGCCAGTAGAGCTGCTCGCTGCAGCAGACTAACGGTTCATGCCCAGTCGAAATTCGAGCCAACCTCATCCTTCCTGAGATTCCCCAGTCTGCCGGAGATAATCCAAATATAACCGTAGCTAACCTGAGTCGACGAATCAATCAGGCGCCCGCGCGAAACATGAAATGATTGCGTCGGTCGATGTCAACTTGTTCCATCTCGACCACTCCCTTGACTTCCTCTTTGCTTCGATGCATCCTAGCTCTATCTCATCTGGTCTCTATCCAACTGTATCTGGCCTCATCTAACTTACAATTTGGATGTCTCATGGCACTCTCAGTAATATATTTTGTTTCCTTCCTCATTGCAGGTGGCCTCGTATGCTATGGAATCTGCCTCAACCACGACGAAAGGGACTCTCGTATACAAATGCGACTGTCCGGCGCGCTGCAAACACATGAAAATCGTTTCGCGCGCAACCTACT
>MLYV02000796.1:0-15976 GCA_001913855.2 Hermanssonia centrifuga | reverse complement strand
GTTATATGTTTGTTTATCCGAAAAGGCGTGTATACGTCGCGTTCTAGTGTGTATGTTTCCTCCCCATCAGCTGTATTCTACAATATAATATGAATTTGAGCCCCTCAAATGGCTTCGGATTCTGGCTTATTGGACTGGGAAAAACGATGCATGCTTGATTGGAGAACCGAGCCAGGGATGATCCGTTTGCGAGATATCACAAGTGCCATTTGAAGCGGCGGATTGGCAGTTGGAAAATACAGCATGTCTTCTCCCATAAGAAGACGTGCTGTGTATTAGCGCTACCGGCGATGGGAAGTTGGCTCTCATGTTGTATATCAGGTTGGCTATGTCTGCAGCATGGACCTTGGTAGCTCCTCCTAAGAACTCTGACACCATTTGGCAGTGAGTTGGTGACCGTGATCCACTGTCTCTAGAAAGGACAGTAAACAGAGTGACAAGAAAATCGCCAAGACTGCACCCACGAGACTGTATAAGCTTAATAATGTCATTGAGATTCGAGACTCGGACCATCCATGCTATATTCTGGGCTTGTAGGAGTATCCTGTGACTGTGGCATTTGAGCGACGGTGATACTGCGGAATCGCCTAGTGCCAGGTATGTCCACGAGCGACCCCATAGCTAATTCACAGTGTGGTAGACAAAGACAGTGGCAAACGGTTGCAGCTATCTCAGCAAGCTCCAGGCGGATCGGCAAATGCCGCGTTGCGTATCGACTACCACCTGCCGTATAAGGGAATTCAAGGTTCCTAATCCGGACTACTCGACAAGACCCCCGCGTCAGAAAACAGACTAGGCTGTACCCCTACAACCCCTGATAGTTCCAAAGATCACAGCGCGGAAAGCGCGGTTCGGTTTCTAACAGCACGGGGAGAACCTCGTGGCAAGATTTGAACTGTCAAAATCTACAGCATTCATTCATACCGTCATTCCTGTCGTTGATTAGATGTTTGCGCAATGTAGAATTGATTTTGACGAACTTTCAGACTGCACTTTGGCTGTCCATCATGATGGCACCGCTAGAACTTGAAGCTACGGACATCAATGTCAGATATCAGATGTCCATATCTTCCGCCGTCCTCTTCCCTGCCCTTTGCAATACCGATGCCATTTTGCAAAGATACTTCAAGTTGAGGATACTCAAAGAGTTCGGTAGAAATTAGTGTTACTTCAGTCAAATTCGACTTTTTTTACATTGCGATTACCCCTGGAATCGGTTATGAATCTAGGGGCAAATTGGTCATTCCAGGGCATTTGCACGCCGCAGGCGGCCGAAAATATGCCAGGGCATATTCCCCTGTCCAAATCACCTTGCTAGCCAAGGTCCTGTCAAACTGAAATATGAGACACGATTTCAACAACCCGGGCGCTCCGGACTCTTTCCTTTTTGGCCCGTCTCCTTGCATTTACATTTGCTTCTTACGTACGTAATTTCAACCCTTCGACGCTTCAATCTCCCTGCTGCTTGCTCCTCCCCTCTTACGTGCATGTTTCTTTGCGGTTATGCTTCAATCAGGTTGGTCCCTCTTCTTTACTTTGTCAAGTTGTGCTCTCATTCCTTGTCTAGAACATATGCCGGCTTTGGCCACTGCCCATTTCTCCCCTCGTCGTCCTCACCCTGTGCTTCATGCATATGTGAAAAAGTATTGCGCGAAGGCCCGCAATTCTCCGGTGTGCTTGAACAATAGCAAAGCTCAGCTCGCTCGCGCTCTTTTACGTCCAAACTGTGAGTCCTCCTCTATTGTTTTGTGTATAACGCTCACTCTAGTCCCCCTGCCTTATAGACTGCAGTGACGAGACAGAGGTCCTTCGTCAACTTATGCGAGGCCACAAGGTTTTGGCTCCGACAATTCTAAGCTCGTTATTGGCGTACTCTGATTCACATTACACTGAGCCGGTGTTGGCTTCATAATTTCTCCCTGCGTGAGCTGGCCGCAGCGCCGTATCTGCCATATGCACCAATATTATATCTTCTGTTTCTATATCAATTAATGATGTCTACAAGTGTCATGAATCTGTCACACTGGCCTAATTTGTGCCCACGCACTTCTCACTTGCCCACTTCTCGTGTCTCCTTCATACGGAGTTCGCCGTCAATAACCTGCCACCAGCGCTTCGTCACAACATCCAACTCCTGTAACCTCTCGTCCTCCACCGTCAACTCAACGTCATGCGCCTTTGTGAAAACTTCCTCATCGAAATCCCTTAGAAGACGAATGGTCTCTCGCCCAGAACTACGGGATAATGCCACATACAGGTTGAATAGGTTCAATCCGCCAGTTGGAGGGGATGCAATATCAACCAAGACATACGGTAGCGTTTGACCTTGCGCCCTGTAGTCCGTAAACGCATACGCTGGAGTGATGGGGTACTGCCGGCGATGAACGGTACGTTGTGCAGGTTTCCCCTTCTTGGTTTTGGCATTTAACTTGATTCGCATGGTGCTTGTCATAGGTTGCACCGGTAGCACGCCCTCGTCAAGGCCTGGCAAATGTGATGCGCGAGTGCGAGACATCTTCACGAGGACATACAATGGTAGATGTTTCAAATGGATGATTGAATCTGTGCCGATAGCCGGTTCGTCTGGATCCAGCACAATATCGATGATTTCTCCTCTGGCGCCATTGGTTAAGTCCAAGTCTGTTTCCAGGTTCGTCGTGACAAGTACCTTCATCCCTTTCGCAAGCTCAACCCTGCGCGGCAGGTCCTGCCCGCGCCTCCGATTGGCTGACTTCCCTCGCATGGCCAGCGCATATTGCTCTCCCAGACTGAGCAATTCTGAGACGCGCTCACCACCCTTCCGAATGCGATCTTCTGCATTACAAACAAACAACTGCTGTCCGGACTCGGCGCACCATTTGCGAGCCGCATGTTCGTTCCACATGTTCCGGACAGCATGGCGCGGGGTGACTAAGGACACCGCTTTCCACGGCTCTACACCAAAATCCACAGCGGCTGAGGACTTGGAAATCACCAGGGTACGGAGACAATCGATGTGAGCACGTTTGACTTCTCCTTTTCGCAGGTGTACTAAGAGATCGCGCCAGACAGGATCTGTTACTCTCATCTGTTGATTCAAGATCACCACGGTGGAGAACTCTTTGTACACGCGCCGACCAAGGACGCACTGTTCAGAGTGCTCGGCCAGGTCCGCGGGATGAAATAGGTATTCATCTGGTCCCTTCGCAACAGGCGTGAATTGATGGAAATCCCCGCACAGAAGTACATTTAAGCCGCCAAAGCTGTAGTCTGCTTGAAATGCTTCCGCGCCTTGCATCCCAATGGAAATGTTGCGCTCCAGGTCGATGAGAAAAGACTTGGAGATCATGGACACCTTGTCAATGATCAGGTATTGCTTGTTTTTCCAAAATTGCTGTAATTTTGCCTTCGAGTCATCAGAAACCGTGTCACCCCTCTTCTTCACAGATAAACCACCGATGTTATGGGTCGTTTTACCATCAATCACTGAGGCTGCAACGCCAGTGTACGCTGCCTTTACCAGCATCGATTTCACTCCACGCTGATCAAAGTCTTCCGTAATAGTCTGGATGACTTTGGATTTTCCCGTTCCGCCTTCACCGTATAAGATCATGCGCAGTGGAGGTGGTTTCTTGCCAGCCAGATTTTGAACGAGGTGCCAGCGGACTATGTCAAACGCTCTGAACTGATCGTCTTTGAGCATGGAGGGAGTTGCGGCACATAATGTTCCTGCTGCAGTAATTGGCGACGACGGTTCAACCTGTGCCCCGATGTCTCGGGAAGGACCTGGGTCCACATTATTCCTCATAATTGGCTCAACACTTGGTTGCTCAGAGTCCGCTGTGGAGACTGTAGGCGTCACATTGCCTGCCAATGTATTCTGAAGGATGACATCGCGATCCATCTGGGCCTGCCATTGGGCCAATTGCACCACATCCCCTCCCAGTGCCATGGTCACAGAATGATCTGTGGCAGTCCATTGTGATGCCCGGTCTGCAAAGATTCGGGCGTTTTTGGCCAGCTCGACGGCCTGACGAGCATGGTTCCTTTCGCGTGGCGGCACTTGCAACTGGATCAACGCTTCTACATCCTCAGCTGTAACACGTACCCCGTCCACGCCATCTACTGCTTCTTCGTCGTCATCGTCTATGCCATGCATTGCCCCTTGCAGTTCCACATCATCAATCGGGAGACCAATTTCGTCTCGCTGATCATTTGCTGCAGCTGCACGTCCATCATGGAAAGTTTGAATGCCACAAAGCCTACGCTTTAACACGCCACTCCCTCCGGCATTGTCATTGACGAAACGAGAGAATGCATCTGACCATGATTCGTCTTCATTCTTCAAATCGACCGAAATATTCCTCCATGGCTTGAAGAGCATCAACATTGAGGCGCAATAAAATTCGTAGACGGTGGCATCGCTGCGAGAGGGGAAAAATTTGCCCACAAAATTGACCATATTCTTGTGCATTTCTGTGCGGACCATGCGCTCCTTCTGAGCAGCATTAGGGTGATCAGCCTGATAGGGGGACCGCAGATGAGCTGTGCGTCCACGCTGCCTTGAGATACTGGCTTCAGAGGAGGGATGTCCATTGTCGTCTTCCTCGTTGGCCTCGTCCCCATCATCTCTTGCGCCAGTTCTCTCTTCTTCAGGCCTCCGGTCAACTTCTTTCCCTTTCCGACGAGGTGTTTCGTACGTGTTCAAGAAAAACTCATACACACTATATCGCTCTAACTCATTCCCTCGAAGAGCGTAATCTGTCACCTGGCTACGAGCGTAAATCCGGCCCCCGCTATTTGTGTCCAACGTGATGAATTCATCCGCATGCTACATGTCATCATATTAACTTGCAAAACTTTGCAACATACGTTGAGCTGCTTACCGCTTCGAGTGCTGCATCATTCGGCTGATCATTTGGCTCGGCAGCGACTTCCGATGAAGCGAGAGAGCCAGTATTGATAGCAGCATCATTGCTGTCAGTTGGTGGGTCAGAAAGAGTTGTCGCCTGTTGGACAACACTACTATCTGTAAGCTACGTATTTGTTTACTGCAATATATGACTTACGGAGTTTTAGGAGCTCTTTGGAGATCAGGGTACGCCTTCATCAACGAAGACACAAATGAAGACCAGTACACGGACGTATATTGATGTGAGCGGTATACATCACCCCAGCCCATCAGGTACGACATAACCATGCATGCTGACAATTCTTGCTCGCAATTGATAGCCTGAATAAGGCGGAATAACATCAACCGCTGATTGTGTCGAAGTTGGTCCATATAATCAGCATTGGGATGCTGCACATGGTAGGCAAATCCTTCAGCGAGGATTGCGCTGGTATTAAAGTTGCGGCCCTGTTTTTTAGCAGCGTATCCGGTAACATAAAAAGTTATGTTCTTAGTTTCCACGCCATTGGTCAAGATCTTGCAATCGTTATTGCACCTGAGATTCCGGATGATCGGCGGACAATATCCATTGACAAAGGCGTTAAGCCGTTTGGGTCCCCAACGGCCAGTTTCTGTTACAAACGCTTCTGCGGCAATCTCCCAAGGCGCCTTGCGCTTGCATTTCAAGCGTCCTTGCTTGTCAGGCACCAAACAACGCCGGACCTTACATGTATGGACTTGCAATGATCGTGCCAACTTCAGTTCAAAAGCAGCTGCGTCTTCTGAATATGTTGGACTAGCCGGATTCAACGGTCGGCTATAGCTAACCTCAGAATCCGTTGGAATGGCCTTCACCGAGGCGGCAGATTCGAGGCCTGGCAGATAAGCGCGGATATTGGCGTTTATGAAAGTACGCATTTTGGCACGAAAATCCTCCGATTTTAGGAGCTCTTCTAATTTGTCTCCAGAAGGTGTATTCTTCAACCATAACAGCATGTGCAGGTGAAGAGTTCCTCTCCCCTGAGACTCCACAGTACCTAACGCTGGCAAGAAAGTTGTCTAAGCATATGTTTTGGCCTACAAAGGCTTGCGCCACCGGATCGTCAGAATCGCTGGGATTGGCCGTGAGCCAGATGGATGGAGAGCCATGCTCGATAGAGGTGGTACGAATCTCACTGCGCATGCGATAACGAGACTGATCGGTGCCAACAACACGGCCTGCAGTGGCGTGAACATGCTTCCTAAGCAGCCGAACAGCAGGATCAGAGGTGGGCAATCCACGCTCTTCTTCTCGTTGCGCTTCACGAAGTTTGTCGACAGATAATGTGGTCATGACATGTGCGTCGCGTTCAAAATCGGCCCGAAGCATTTGTACATGTGCAGAATTAAGGGCATCGCGTTTCTGTATTATGCCGAAGCACAAAAACGGAAAGGTTATGTGCTTGCGAAATCGGCGGTCATGATATTGAAGACACCATTGTACATGTGTGCGGAAATCGATGTGCTTGGTACGAGGAGCCTCCAAGCCACCACAGCCGTATGGGAAGAGACAAGGAAAGGCGTGCTCAAAGAAATTCTGGGCAGGATTGTCTGATGTTGATGAGTTGTCCAATGTTGAAGGTCGTCGGGGGGGTAAGTCCGGGACAGGTCGACTACCATGACGAATGGAATATCCGCCTTCACGTCCGTCATCCCATAAGTTTGACAGGCCCCATAGCATAAGTTCGCTACTTGTCAGCTTTGTAAGATCGGTGTCTATACTGCCTGAGACTTGGAGTGGGATGACATCAGGAATGTCTACAAATTCTTCGACGTTAGATGATATCTATCTATAAAGATGTATCGTAAAAAAATGCATACCTAAATTCTGTGCGCTTTGATTGTCATTGGACGCGGCGGAGCCTGTATGGAAGTCCGCGGCGGACTCTGCCGTGATGGTCAAGATAAATGTTATCACATAGTCATGGTACGAAGAACTCACCAGCTGGTATATTCTCAGGATGTTCTGGGACATAGCCCGCTGCTTCTTCATCCACAACACCTGCATCCTCATTGTGGCGAATAAGCTCTGCAATCTCGGCTGGTATATCATCATTGGGTAGGGAATTCAAACGATCTAGGCTGATTTCCATCTCGGCGTAATGCGGATTGATCTGCTTCAAACATCTCAACGTATTGTGGACAACTTCTCTTCGGACACGAAATAATGACTTGAACCATTCTTTTTGGGGCTGGCCTTTGCCAATGAAGGTGATGGTAATGACCGACGACAAGATCTCGAGGGGCCGGGGCATCATTTGTCCTTCCAACATGGAAGCCACACCTGGGAGGTCTTGAGCATAAGTGCTCACATTTCCACGCATGGCGCTTTGAAGAGAGTCGATGTGGGGACGAAAATTGACAAGTCTAGGGAACAGCTTGAACACATACACTCGGGGATAAAGGTGCGCAATCAGCATTTGCTCTGGAACGGTCAAGACTGATAACTCCCAAGGGACGCGTCCAATCCATAATCCGTTAGCCAAGGAAAGGACAGGAGTGCCATCTTTTGACAATTGGTCGTGACAGGATCCACACACATTGGCACGCGGACCGTCTTCCTCGTCACCTGTAGCTTGGACTTGAACGCCAGAGGGTTCCAACAACATCCCATCATACAGGTCGTGCTCGGCATGAGCGCGGTGAGGGAATAATCGCGGTTGATGCGGAATGTCCCGCAGTGGAATGTTGATGACATTATCGTCTTTGACAGCAACTTCGCGTGCACAGATTGCACATACTGATAGCTGCACAGATGAATCGGAGGTGGCCTGAATATATTCGATGGAGCACTGATGGAGAGTAGCGTCACTGGGTAAGTCCAGATATTTGTCAATGTCATGGGTGTGATGACTCTCAACAGCCTCCAAGCGAGCGGCCTGGCGCTGCCTTGACTGCGTCTCCTTCCTCTTCCGTTTTCGAGCCAAAGACTGACGGTGCATCTCAGTCTGCTTCTCAGCACAGGCCAAATGGAGATGGCGGCATAATTCGTCATCCGCATGGGCAACGATCCAGTCCAGCAAGACAGATTTTGGGGTGGAGTGCGATCGAGGGACCAGAAGCCGCGGGCCAACCAATTGACGGATTTCTGGAACCGTGAAGTTTTGCAGCTCGTCTGCGGTGATAGGTGTGATCCCTTGTTGTGACATCGGAATCTAAGCCTGTCTGAGGATGGCGGTTGGACCTGAGGAGTTCAACATCTTCCAAGCAAAAGACACATTCGTGCACCATATTTTCTCAAGTGGCGCACTCCAGGCATACATGGTTTGTCCAAAAAGGTACGCTTCCAGGGTATTCCCATGTTCCAAAGGTTTGACTCATATTTTGTCACCCGCCCTCGGAACTGGCTAATGCCGAGCACCTTGGAAAAAATCTGTTAAAAAAAAGGGCCCCGTTTATTCATTGAAATGGCCGCAAACACATGCAGGAACACAGTCAACTGCTCTGCTGCACTTTCATCAGCGTTTCCCCCTCTGCCAGCCATCTCCATTGTCGTTGTCGCTCTTTTATAGCTTCATTGACATCCTTCACACATGGCGCAGACTAAAAAGGCCTCTGTTTTGTCTTCGGAGTCCATGAAGACCCACAAAGCTGTTAGGATGGATGCAGAGAAAGTGGCAGCAAATGTTTCCGTGCCAACAGGTGAGTGACTGCGTAGCTGTCTGTATGCGCACTACTCATGTTGTACTTCACCTCCTCCAGCACCTGTAGGGACTTTGGTAGCACCAGTTGAGGACCCGGGCCCTATGAGCGAAGGATCAAACAACGCGAATGAGCTCACAACCGTGAATAACGCAGGTAAGTCTCAGCTCCACACATCGTACTCCCAATAGGTTGAACTGGCGGATTCACAGTGACAACAAGCCACACTTCGCCGTCTACAATAGCGCCCTCTGCTATGCCGGTAATGCCTACAACAGTCACCTCGGCTACGCTTTCGACAACATCGCCAGCTGACACTGTAGGACTCGGAGATGAAGATACAATCGCTGGCACTCAGCGTGGTGCAGGTAAGTTTTGATACTTCATATTATACATCATCATATCTGACATCTTCGGGCTGTAGTAGGTCAGGGCAGAACGGTCTCAACGCCAACGAGACCTACCACACCATCAATCACGCTTGATGTTGGTGACCCATCAGTCGCATTGCGCATGGCTATTAGCACCCCGAGAACTCCTCCACGTGCCACCAATGTGCTCATGTCTCCATGGTCGACCCCAAGCACACTGTCACCTACAACGGCACCCTCCCTTACCACTCCTTCACCGTCTTCATCCTTGGTGACTCCTATCACGCCTACTTCGTTAACATCAAGCACGGCCGGTCATAGTCAGTCTTCACCATCCGTCCCGGATACATCCGTGCCCGAGACGTTAGCACCAGTAGTCGAGGCTTTACCACTGGTGCCGCAGACATTAGCAGAACAGATGGTGGCTTTCCAAGAGGTACTGTTGCATGGTCTCGATCACAACGAGTTTTACCTGGGTGATCCGTCATTCAATCCCCGGGCCATGCTCACTTGGATCATGTGGGACAGTACGAACATCTTGGCCAGTGTTGAAGAGGCAGACCGTTTTCGTCATGAAACCGAGGTGTACAATCACGATCCTGAAAATATCAGCGAGCCTGACCTCCCACGAGCGGCCGATCTCATCGCCGTTTTTCGCATGGACCCTACCTTCTACTACTTAACAGCTGATGGCAACTGGCAAGAGACTGGGCCTTACGCCTCACCCTTTGACGAATGCAAAGCAACTTTCTTGGGTTCCGAGCCAGCAGACGATTTGTTTGCGCTCAACTTTCCGAATGTGGAGAACAATATGAGGATCATCGTCGACATGGCCCGTAGTCCAACGCGTCCACCGCTGAAAGGCTTGTATCAGAATCTGAACGATGGGCGAACTCTGCAAAAGTTTTGCCATAAAATGTTTGAGGTGCGTACCGCCCCTTTCTTTTCATGCTTACATCACCAATAATGCTATCTTCTTCAACAGGCTTTGGAAGCAAATGAAACCGTGCCAGCGTTGCCCCGTAAGTAAGACGACACTGTAATAACATATCTACGCTAATCATACTTTGATTAGACCACGAATACACCATCGCAGGCTGGCCAGCGCGTAACCTCAACGCCCAAAGAGCCCTAGACAAAATGGCAGAGACGCACCGTGTCAATATCTTGCCAACGTTTGACCAGGACGGTGACCCAATACGTCCTTCTTTCTACGCCCAGCGAATGAAGGGATGTGACGCTCGCATACATTTCTCGCTGAGTCACTGGCCTATCAGCGAAAGCAAGACAAGTCGGAGCCGTGCCTCAGACACCATTGTCTGTGACATGCAGAACATCCAGGTCCTGGTCCGCCCACCACCGAGGAAGGGTCAGAAAGGTAAGCGCAACTGGGAAAGGGATGTATTTACGCCGTTGGGGAGCCCAAGCCCGAAGAAGATGCGCGGTCTCTAGTTTGTAGTTTATCACAAAAGTATCTCCTTATTGCTTCAGTTTCTTTCATCATAATTAGTCCTTAATCTCGTCCAAAAGTATCACCTCCAAAAGTATCCTTTCGAAACGTAGCCTGCAATTACACAAAGCACTGTGTCCATCAAAATTACATTACATATTTCGTAATCAAAATATTCTGTTCTTATCCGGGCCGAGTGACAATGCAGCAACACGAGCAAGGTCTGAGTCCCAGTCGAAATTCGAACCAACCTCATCCTTCCTGAGTCACCGCGATATGCCGGGTAGAAGGCGCCGTAAGCGATCGTATGAGGTCATAATATTTAGACAAAATATATGACCTAGAATGACCGTATCCTACCCTGTCCACTTGGGTAGATACCAGTAGATATTAATAGATCTGTTTTCACTCCAGTAGATATTTCCGTGTAATATAAATCCATTTTCCATTTTATCTACCATAATCTAGCCTCATCTACTGTGAACTACCACTGTACAACTGTGTCTACCTTCATCTAACACGCAAATTTTGTCACCTATCGAACCAACCTCCTCTGCCCACATCCGACCTCCACCGCCGCCAATCCCATCCTCTATTCGAGCTCATCCGCCCTTTCTCGCTGCTGCGCCTATTCACCCCCATCCACCCTCCGCTACTGCCCGCGGACCACAATCCAATCAAGCGGATTTACCGCCTTGTTTCTGCAATCATCCAAAAAAATCCGGTAAGTATAGAATATACCTTGAAATAAAATACTGACCACTTTTTTAGACCTCTCCTGTAGTGACTAAACAGAATAAGAAAGGTACATGAGAGATAGCAATGAAATCGATGAACAGGGTGCATACCTTGAGTTCGTCGGCTGCTAATGAACGAAAGTACGCCCCGAATTCGTCTGTTGTTCCGTCTGGATGGTGTTCCTTCCAATCACAACCGGCGATCCCGCTATATATGACCCATTAGTACAAACAAATGTATACGAAGTGTTCTTACCGTGGGGTATTGTGCGCCGTCGGTTGAAAGATCTTCGAGGTCTTCTTCTTTTGAAATTGACCGCCGCCAGATTGAGGGACCATCGGATGCATTGGATGAGGACCGCTCTCTGTACATGCTGTAGAAGAGTCCGGCACGTCACAGTTGTGGTCAATAGCATCAGATCCGTCGTTCACCGGATCGGCGTTCTGCGCAACGTCAGCCAACGCCGCATTTGAATTGATTGCTGTGTTTTCGGAAAGTATTGCTGTGAGGCCATTGTTGTCCAAGAGAGTCTCCGGTTGTGCATGCAAACCAGAACCAGAGCCAGAAATAGCCAGTGAGTCAGTTGATATTGTGATAGTAGTCGAGGTAGCCCCAGCTTTGCCAGAATTATTGCCCAGATTTGTCAAAGGAGGATTGTCGACCATACGAGACACTTCGTCAATGACGGTCGATGTTGATGCCGCGGAGAATTCAGCTGTAAGCAACGGAGATAGTTCCGAGTCCTCTCTGACGTTTGGCATCCTAGGAGGGGCCATGACTGTCGCAATTGATGTGTTTTCTAAAGGCAAGACATCTACAGTGGAGTAACACGGTCAGTCAAGATGACAGATATGAGTTCATGGACTTCTTCAGGCTGGTACGCCAGAACATGCCGCTGGGACCCCAGATACCCATTACCGTCAAGTAGAAATGAGTACTTACTTTGGGTGTCTGGAATGATAGCGTTCGCAGGTGTTTCGTCGTGAAAAACGAAGGCAGCGCTGACAAAAAAAACCATCAGTAACAAGGTATTTCAGTCAATGAAATCGTTACAGAGGGTTTGCAACCTGTCTGCATTTCTTCGTCGCAGGTTGCAATGTAGGATTAACATCCTCAATGGCACGTCGTTTACCTGCCACAGTACTTGATGACACACCAGGCAAAATGTTCTCGGACTCTTCATCGAGAGACACCGGGTTCTCCGCCTTGATAGAAGCTGTTCTATGGCGCCGTTTCGCAGTCCACATAGAATACGCCAGAATCGCGACATGTTGCGCCTTCCAGTGCTCTTCGCAGTAAGTGAGTTCTCGGAAACTCTTCTCCATACGGGCGACGAATTGATTCCGCCATTTCATAGATACTTGCTGTTCCCATTTAGCAGGCGTCTTGTCACCGAGGTCGCTTGCCATTTCATTGAAAATTGTCCGCGCTGTGTTGCGAATCTCGAACCGCCGGCCAACATCAAGGAGCTCGCCATCTTCGTTCTCGATAAACCACCACTTTGGGCTATCACCTGCCGCAGTCCTGCCTGACTTGGATGTACTAGTATCTGTGGCAAAATCTTTCAGCTTACTTGTCCATTTACTTTTCTGCCAAAATTGTACGTTCGGCACGTCATCGGGGTCGGGCGCAGGTCCAAGTATTGCTATGTCCACATTGTTGCGTGCATGGTGCATGCCTTCACCGTTTATCACGGTCCCGGCTTGATTAGACGCAAGCGCACTGTAAGATGTGCTTAATCATTTCATTAGCAGTTTCTGTATGGCATAAATCGAAATTTGGATACATACCTTAATGTTTCCAAATGAGATAAAATCTTCTCATTCACGGCGCTGATAACAATGATATTGACAAATCAATTATCACAATGCGAGTGTGAAAATACTTACGTGAACATGAGAATCTGCGTGCGCAATTTCTCATTCTCCTCTTCGAGTTGATGCATCCTCGAACGGCATGCGGATAAATCCTCACGCATGTCTTCTATTTCGGGATCCAGTGGGCTCTGTAATAATTATCAAGTATTGGGGCGTACAATAATTTTAATATATATACTCACTTGTGTAAATGGTGCATGAAGATAGTCTCCATGCCCTCCGGTGCGAAGGGGTGCAATACTCGGCCGCCGACTGCGTGGATAGTGCAAGGCGTCAGATTGCCGGCTATCACTTGGCGCTCTTGAAGCAGCTCTAGAGGAAAACGGACTATGTAGACTCAGGTTGAAATCATCCATAGTCGACCTATAATAATAGATGTTTTTTGCTACGCGTTGATCAGAGTAGGGGTAAAGTACAGTTGCGACAATGTATTGTCGGCTTTGCAAAAACAGAAACCCACGTGGCAAATGGTCAGTCCCCCTATCACCTAGATACGCATACTGGTACCCCCAAGACCTATTTACGCAGACTGTCCCATTCTTATTTCATCTCCTCTGACTGGCATACGAGAATATCAATCGCAATGGATCAAAAAACCTCGAACGAATGCTCTGATGTTATTCTGGCATCTGAAATACTTGAATCTCTCTTTCAAACCGTCCATGGCTTGCAGCAAGACCTCAAAAATATGTCAGAAACTAGTGCTCAGTCTGCTAAAGATCCCGGCACTCCTCACGAAATCCCATACTCGCAAATGGTTATGATTTCCCGCCAACTATGGACAATTGCACTCCACTCATCCTCTCTTGCACACGAGCTATTACTGCCAGATCACGCGGACCCTCGTCACAAGCAACTTATCACCTTGTATGAAGCCGCAAATTCAAAAATATGGAGGGCTGGCGAGACTCTTAATGTGATGGAGGATGAGCCGAGAGTGGATACAGCAAGAATCTGTTTACCTACAGGATTTGGTCTAATATCTAAGTGAGTCATGAGTGAATAAATTCTTCGTCCATCATTAATCCTTCCTCTGGCTAAATCAGACTCGGAAATTCCGGAAATTCCACACGCAGCGGTAATTGCACCTCCACACCACTGCCAATCAGCTATGCGCAGTCACCTGCCGCATTCATCGACCCTCAGGAAACGGCAACCACATATAATGACCCTTGGACAATTGCAACGGCCTCTATCGACACTTGCTCAACTGTGAACACATCTACCGAGCACTGCACAACCGCCGCGGCTACCCCAACAGCTACGGCTACCACATCTGTTGAGCCTTGCGGAATTGCAAACACATACATCGACCCTTGGGCACCCAAAACCAATCCTAACGCTACCTCAGTCAACGCAATACTCTGTGCACCGAGTGGATTCTCTCAAAGCAAGCTGAGTCGCATTGTAGATACTTGTCAAACTAAGCTCAAACGCAAGCTGCCTAGTAATTGGTAATAATTGTTTCCTTCTCGTAGCAATATCCTTGTTGTAAGATATGTACATGTAGTATGGAATGGGCAATTGTATCACACCTGCTGGGTATGCACTGGGGTCTCATCCGGCTCTGGAAACTCTATGGTTCCTGTAAGGACTCCCGCATCCAAGCCCATTTTATCCACTCGGAACACAGGACCTTCCTCATAGTCTCCTAGCTGCCCATCTGCTCGTGTGTGCGGGACCATTCCGACAACAGAGATGATACTTGAGACATTGATGACCTTGAATGTTTTTTGCCGTTTACAGGACCACACTGTGTTTGATGACAGCTTGAGGAGTGATTGATCCGGTTCGTCGTACATTTTAACCATCGCGAAGCCATGCGAGATACCGTTGACTGTTATTTTGAAGTAATATTGTACTTCCGCATATGCTGTTTGGGATCTGTTTTCAATTGACGCGAGCTGGAATGAATAATTAAGTATATATTCCAGCATAGTAGTAGACCACATACCTTTACATTCCGAGAAATCCTAGGGTTCGGACGCCTACTTTCATACCATTTTGATCGGGCAATCTGTCCGTTCGGCAACCAAAGTCGAGCCCATTTAGCAACGAGTGGATTTTCTATCCATTCAAGCGAGAAATTGAAAACGGCCTGGTTTGAAATTCCAAAGGTACGAAGTGCACATGCCTCATGAGAGGGAACAAGGCGACTAGATAATTCCGCCGTCCTCAATAGGGTGTAATTATTGTTGCTGAGTGCAAGTGCGCCGCGCGGAAGAGGCTTTATTGGATCCAAATCTGCATACATGTTCTTTAGCGCACTGACCTGAGCACGCCGAAATGCACGTTCAGCAAGATTCTGATATGGATTGGAGGGCTGCCGTAATTCGCCTACAAGTTCGCCTATTAATCGTTCCATGACCCATTGAGATAGGATAATATAGGGTCCGATTCGACCAGTCTCAGGTGCCATGTGATATAATGCATGCAAACTTTGTCGGATCATATGAAGGCGTTCAGGCATCCGCTTGTAATAAAGAAGCTCAAATTCTTCCAGGAAGGATATCGAGAGTTGTTGAGCTTCCACAATCGCTTGAATAGGAATGCGTTGATACGTCACCGGTACTATACCAACAAAACCAACACACAAACCCTCGTTAGAGGTGCTCGTATGTGTGTACCGTGATCTCGCAATGAGTACGGGGTCTGTGGCAGTATCGAGAAACAGTACGGGTGCGAGGGTCTTCCGAAGCTCGAAGGAAAGGTTCAGATACGAGATGAGATAGAAAGAGTTTCGAATATGCGAGATATTCGTAGCTCAGTACCGCGTATGCGAGTACTGAGTGCAGGGGTAATGTGTATAAAGAGTTCGAACGACGTGTTCGAACTAGAGATATGACTTAGCTATACTCGTACCCGAATATACGAATGATATTGGGCGGGATACGAGGGGGACTGTGATGGTTCGAACGCTTTGAGCTTGGAAGGACTGTCTGACTCGAATGACTAGGCGCGACGCGGTTTTCTCTCGAAGACTAGGGCT
>MLYV02000795.1:0-33313 GCA_001913855.2 Hermanssonia centrifuga | reverse complement strand
ACTGTGAATTAGCTATGGGGTCGCTCGTGGACATACCTGGCACTAGGCGATTCCGCAGTATCACCGTCGCTCAAATGCCACAGTCACAGGATACTCCTACAAGCCCAGAATATAGCATGGATGGTCCGAGTCTCGAATCTCAATGACATTATTAAGCTTATACAGTCTCGTGGGTGCAGTCTTGGCGATTTTCTTGTCACTCTGTTTACTGTCCTTTCTAGAGACAGTGGATCACGGTCACCAACTCACTGCCAAATGGTGTCAGAGTTCTTAGGAGGAGCTACCAAGGTCCATGCTGCAGACATAGCCAACCTGATATACAACATGAGAGCCAACTTCCCATCGCCGGTAGCGCTAATACACAGCACGTCTTCTTATGGGAGAAGACATGCTGTATTTTCCAACTGCCAATCCGCCGCTTCAAATGGCACTTGTGATATCTCGCAAACGGATCATCCCTGGCTCGGTTCTCCAATCAAGCATGCATCGTTTTTCCCAGTCCAATAAGCCAGAATCCGAAGCCATTTGAGGGGCTCAAATTCATATTATATTGTAGAATACAGCTGATGGGGAGGAAACATACACACTAGAACGCGACGTATACACGCCTTTTCGGATAAACAAACATATAACGTGATCTGCCGAGACGGCTGTAGCTGACTACTCGACAAGGGGGTCATAATTGAACGCAGACGTCAGACAGGAATATCCGCCGTCCGCCGTAGGCACCGAGACACAGGTTCGAACCCTGGCTGAAGTCTGCAAGGGAGACTAGTACAGCCTGACTATGGCCACAAAGAAAGCCCTGCCTAGATTGTGAGTAGAGTTCTCAATGATAATCAAGGGTCCGAATGGTGTACTCAACAATACTCATTCCATGTCGCATGTCACATACCAGTGTTCTCATATCTTGAAGATGATCATATATCGCCGCGGCGAAGTAAAGAGCAATACACTTGGTTCAGATCGGAAGGACAAATCAGCATCAGGAGGAAAGCAGGTCGTCAGGACTGTCTAGGACATGTCCAGACATGTCCAGACACGTCAGGACGTCCCAGGATGTCACCTACCTTTTCCCCAGATAGTCCCCCGCATGTTGAGTGTTTGCAGTTTTGAGTTTTGCCTGTACCAACATGTACACTTACCATCCATAAAACAACTGGAGACAAGATAGATTGCGTCCAACTCTATCCCCTGTGAACTGTTCTTCCCTTCAAGGACCACCATGGCAAAAATCAATCTTGATAAAGTCACACTAGTCTCGATTTTCGTCGAGTGCACATTATATGGTAAGCGTACACTTCGAGGTGACCTCTGCTATTATAATATTCTAACTCGTCGCTAGGTTTGTCTTTGGTTTTACACGCCATTGCAATCATGGTATTACTTCGACGGAGAAAGTCCGCTGGTCTCAATAGGCCCATGTTAGCCGCTTCCATCGTAATGTTCACCCTTGGCACAGTGGTATGTCCCTAGACACGACGACTCCAGGGGTCTCATCTTGATTCACCTCGCGAAGCACGTCAGCGCGGATCTAAACAGGCTTCTCAAAGCTTTTGTCTCAGTCAAAATAACCCCCATTCAGTATCTTTCAGAAGTAAACACAATCGTCTATGCAATCAAGAGTACCGCTTACGCCATGCAAACTCTAGTCGGAGATGGTTTCGTGGTAAGAGCGCACTCATCGATCGACGATGGATGGTACTAATCAGACTTGTCCACTTCACAAGCTCTATCGCCTGTTCCTCGTTTGGAACGGGGACCGCAAAGTCATAATCCCTATCTTTATCTGTTTCGTAGCTAGTATCGGTACGTCTATCGTTATAGCGTCAGGTGCAGCTTAGTGTTGACAACAATTAACCTCGTTCGAACCACTAGGCGTCGCCATATGTACACTGCGGGGCTTTGCTCGGGCCTCCCCAGAAGCACCTGTCTTCATTAGTGACCTACAGAAGTGGATCGTCTCATTCTTTTCTCTGACCCTATTCACTAATTTCACTTGTTCCTGTGAGTATACCATATATAGATCTAAAAAGAACTAGCACTAACCTTTCAGCGAATAGCCCTCCTCGCCGCACGCATATGGTATATTCAGCGAGCCACTGCACAAATGTCAATAGGGATCAGCGACCGCAATATTGTCACTGCTGCTGTCGTCGTTATCGAGTCTGGGGCCATATACTCCGGGTGTCTTGTTATATTGCTGTCGTTATACCTGAGTGGAAGTTTTGCCCAGTATATCATGCTCGATGCTGTATGTCCTTCAGCCTCACTCTGAATTGCTTGTACCGCTGTTTACTGATCGGCATCCTACGTATGATTTGCAGGTAGCACAAGTGATTGTGAGTGGACGCTGACATCCGATGCTCTTCCTGCATTATATGGCTTATGTTTTGTCACTATACAAGGGGATTGTATTTTCGTTGATCATCGTTCGTGTCGGTCTCGGTTTGTCTACCGACGCCACCACGAAAAACACCCGTCGTCGATCTTTCATCTCCACTCTTCGGGCTGCGGGCGGACTGCCAACACCACGAGGTGGAGTGGTTAGTACTTTTGACGGGGAACTCGATCCTGTCGTTGTCACTATCACAAAGGCTACCAGAAGCGACGGCAGCCGCACAGTTGGCGAGGTTGAGCTAGTAGATCTCCCGTCTAAGCATGTTCTTGGTGACAAGTAGTCTGCATAGTCAGGGTGGGGAATCGAAACTGCATGCACGGGGAATAACCTTGGTTGTTTCAGGTACTTCGAACCCCAGAACGTCCAGTCTAGTTGCTGATGATAAGTCTGCTGCTTGTGTTACTATAACATGTTGTAAACTAGATTTTGTACAGTATCTTGAACCCGTGGCGCTGTCTGTAAATCATATTATCGTTCCTTTCAAATGCATGCCTCAACCCTCTCAGGTGTCAGATCTAGTCAGAATATCTCTCGGAACCAGTACTGTTAATGTTGCTATCAAGCCGGTGCATGTCACTGTACAAAGCCTAAGGAATTTCTATCAACACATGATAGTATCATGATAATAGGGAGGGTTTGGGAAAGATCATCTGATGTTCCTTCTGTCATGTATCTGTACGACGTTTCAAGGAATCTCCGCTACACACTCGATCTCGAAGTCTGCGCCCAACGGAAGACTTGCAACCCCGATGCATGTCTAGCAGATGATGCGGTTAGTCTAGTCTCAGGAGTGCAACACCAGAGACAACAACAGCGGTGATAACATACTCTCGCGGGCATCGCTCCCTTGGTGAAAAACTATGTGATAAATCGCGAAATGTTAAGATCATTTCAAATTATCCTCGATACAACGCTATCCTGATGATGGGGCATACCTGCTCGTAAATTTCGTTCATAGCTCCGAAGTTAGCCATATTCGTGAGATAAACATTGGCCTTGACGATATGCTCTAAACCTGAGCCAGCGGCTTGCAGTACTTTAGACACATTCTCTAACGCGGCACGCTACGGATGAGTTAGCTTGGAGCCTCACCCAACAAGTCGAGGGAATCGAGGTAAAACGCACCGCTTGGGATTGAACGCCACCTTCTACAAGGGTTTTAAGATCTTCTTTGCAGCCGATGTTTCCCGAGACGTACACATAGCCCCTAGAAATCATCGCCTGAGAGAAGACAGGGAAAGTCGGTAGTGCATCGGGCGTGCGGACGACTTGGGGCATCGTGGGTATGCTAGACAGCAGAGGCTTGTTTGGTCTTTGAAATCTCAGTCTTGACGCTTCAATATCCTTTTGCCAAGTATAATTGTTGACGCTTGGCTCTTCTTTGATATGTACGGAACCATTTCTGTGGTCGCATGTGCATGAGATAGCATCCAAAAGTTGGGAAGGGCTGTGTGCCGTTTGTTGCGGCTGTGCTAACAAGGTGTGAATGGGACCCCTGGCACGCTAAATTCAGAAAAAAGGTAATGAAGGGCCCCCTTGAAGGAGACGATGTTCGAGTTTGAATCGCATTCATGATAACCGCACCCTATTGGATTTCGGACTTTCGTATTTGTTGCCTGATTGAGCCGGAAAAAATGTAGCATTTTTTAACAATCTAGTGATCAGAGAAGGAATCAATGACCATCTGTGTTCTGTACGCAATGTCAGGGAAATAAATTCGTTTCAATTAAATCAACTGCGCACTGGCACTTCGAACTTTAATGACTGTAGAGGGAACATCCTCCCCTTTCCAAGTCAGCAAGTCAGATATCACAGCCTTGATGGCCATATTCAAATTTGTCCAGGTATTATTCCGTGCAGCCTTGCTGTTACTGCCCGTCAACGTTCGACAACGACGGTCACCGTGCACGGTGAATTCCGACGACAAACTTGCCCTTAGCGCGCAATGGGACACATAGACGCTCATGTCTCACGTGGGAAACCAAAAAGTAGCAGGCGCTTATTGCAACTTGCCTTTATTTCTACCAAACGCTCCCGTCCTCAAACATCTTCATAAAATGGCTTCGGTCTTGAAAGCCCAAAAGGTCAATGCAGCAAAAGCTGACGCAAAAGGAAAAGGGAAGAGGAAGGCTGATGATATGGACATCGACGAGGAGACAGCGGTCCATTTACCCAAGCGAACGAGAAACAAACAGAGAGTATTGCTCTTGTCTTCTAGAGGGGTGACACACCGTATGAGGCACCTTATGAACGATATCGAAGTCCTATTGCCTCATGTAAAGAAAGGTACGTCTATGTGCACCATCACCGTCGCCGAAATCACTCATACTCTTTTCATCAGACGCCAAATTGGATTCCAAAAGTCACCTTCATCTCTTACCGGAGCTCGCCGACCTGAACAATTGCAATAACACCCTGTACTTTGAGGCAAGAAGACACGAAGACCTGTACATGTGGGCTGCGAAGACCCCAAACGGACCGAGTATCAAGCTACACGTTCAGAATGTACACACGATGGACGAATTGAAGATGACAGGCAACTGTTTAAAGGGGAGCCGGGGTTTGCTAAGTTTTGACAAGGGGTTTGAGGAGACCGAGTGGGGAAGGTTGACAAAGGAAGTATTCACACATGTGCGTGCAATGTGTCATGACATGTCGAATATACAACTAATTTACCCTCAGATATTTGGTGTTCCCCCATCTGCTCGCAAAGCAAAGCCGTTCATTGACCACATTCTCACCTTCTCCATCCTGGATGACAAAATCTGGTTCCGTAACTATCAAGTACGCACGCCTCATACTTTTTAGAATTCTCTTATTGATATCTTTATCCCAGATCATGGAAAAGGATCCCTTACAGCCCAATGGTCCACCACAAACGAGCTTGGTCGAGATCGGCCCTCGTTTCGTCCTCACGCCCATCCGGATATTCGAGGGTGCTTTTAACGGCGCAACAGTGTACTCCAACCCAGGTTCGTCAATTTTCATAACCTCGCAAAGCACCCGATGGTTCAATTTACTAACTATAATGTCGTAGAATTCGTGTCACCTGCCGCTGTTCGCTCCGCGATCAATCGCGAAAAGGGCAGCAAGTACGGAAGCCGGAAAGATGCTCAAGAGCAGCGTAGTGAAAGGAAGGAGGCAAGGAAGAGGCCAGAAGACGAGCTGGCTGTGTCAAAAGTCTTTGCATAGACACTGCCGCGGCGTTGTTCCTATTCCTATGCAGTTACGTATTCATGGCAATGATACCTTATACAAAGATACAACAAGTAGATGGATATTGTGTGAACCCATGTGCGGTGGGTGAGGGTAGAGATCTTGAATTATGAGTATGAAGAAGTCCAGTTGAAGGACGAGCAGGGTGGTTAGCTGAGGAAAGCGAGTTGTTGAGTTGTTGAAACAAGAAGTAGTCAAGACGACAGTATATCGGTCTGGAATGAAAACTCAGTTCTTAAGCTGTGAAAGCGTATCTCCGAGCTTTCTGCCTTCGCGCGACGAGTGTTCTGCCACGATCCATGAGAGGAACTTGTACCACTGCCTCTCCCACTTGGCTAAGGCTTGTTCCTTCTCTTCGTTGTTCAGGCATGAATACTGAATTAGATATCAGACTCGTCGGTATATGACTCTGACAAGGCAGAAGAGCTTACCTTGATGCTATCTACCGCGAGCTCCCCCAGGGTGACCAGACCAGTCACTTCACTAGCGACGAGTACCTGTGATCGACTATTTGGCGAGATGATTATTTGGGGGAAGAGGCGAAAGCACGTACCTGGAAGAAGTCGAATGATAATCCCATATTCCCGAAGACTGCAGGGTCATCTGAGCACAGAGTTACGGGCACTCCATGGTTAATTAGTGCTGGTAGAGGATGCATTGGCATCGAGGTTGTCAGGCGCTGCAAGGTTGGAGGTATCAGTATGTCGTGTACAACGCAACAATGTTCAAGGGAGTTCGCAGACCAGGATTTCATTGCTGAAAGAACAAGGAGGTCAGCAACCCAAGAATCTGTCGTGTGATTTGTATGACGAGGCATACGAAATAGGGCAGGTTTCGACTGCGATGCCCTTTTCTCTACAAATCTCCATAAGCTTTGGGTGCTTGATCAACGAAAATCTACAAGTGCAAACGAGAACCCTATCAGATGTTAACAATAGAGTTAGACTCTTACATAGCACACACCCGTGTCCAATGCGTTTTGTGCCCAGCAATATGGCATCGTATAGGTTCATGTCTGCAGTTGTGCCATCTCCCAAAGTCTCTCCTGCGTGAAAGATAAAAGGGATATCTAGAGATAGCTCCTTAGTTCGTTCAATAAACTTCGTCAGCGGTTCGATGTAATCAATGAGAGGCTTCAAAGAATCTTCGTGTCCAACGAGATCAAACCCTAACGTATAGGTTTAGCGACGACGGCGGTAGTAAATGTGACGGATGTAGACTCGCCAATGATCAGGTGCGGAAACTCTTGTTTGAGGGCGATGCAGTCTTCGAGGTACCATTCTAGTTCATCGGAAGAGATCAAACGCAGTGTACTGTAAATAATCTAAAGAGATATCGATTCCATATCTCTGAGAATTGAGCGGTTGCGTTCACCTTGCATCCGACGAATTCATCGTCGCGGCCTTCTTGTTTCAGATCTTGTTTGACTTCATTCAAAACGCGGTCAAAAACAAGAAGCCATTCCCTATGAGGAACGTTCTTTATGCCGTCCGCTCCGGTCATAAACCTAGTCC
Organism: Hermanssonia centrifuga; assembly: GCA_001913855.2. Taxonomy (NCBI): domain Eukaryota; kingdom Fungi; phylum Basidiomycota; class Agaricomycetes; order Polyporales; family Meruliaceae; genus Hermanssonia; species Hermanssonia centrifuga. The sequence goes on along the minus strand of MLYV02000795.1, from coordinate 26,182 downwards.
GGACAACGTAAGTCTCCTGGTGATTATGTGAAGCAAGCGACTTCTACCTCTCAAAAAAGTTTATTCGTACTTCCACGTATGAGATGCCGTCTTCAATCGAGGAGATGAGGAATTGGTGGATGTAATCGTGCCAGATAGGAGCATGATATATTAGAGGCTGAGAAAAAATGTTAGATTGTTGTAGGATCTGGACAAGACAAACACAATACATGTGACACGAGGAACGTGCTCTGGAACTTCCGCCAGATCTACCGGGACAGATTTAGCGGCCATTTTACGAGAAAGCGTAATCGAAAGATCTACCTTTGTTGTGGTATTGTGCGTCTGGTATGCTTCTGCAGGGCTAACTGTGAGGGTTCCAATAACCCACTTGTCAAAGGCTGAAGGACCGCCTAAGGTGGAATCGAAGCTCTCTCTAGCACTTTGGATAGGCAGCCAGACACCATGTGAATACGAAGCATCCGTAACACTGGACGGTACGACACCATTGGTATGCGCTGTGCGAAGAGCTGTGAATTCTGGGAGCAGAGTGCTTATATTTGCCTCCGTAAGACGGCCAGTTGTCCGCACATAGAAATAGGGCTGGTTCAGAGCCAATTGTAATAGTATCTCTGCGTTCACTGTCGCATCTAGGTGTGCATGGAGGAGGGCACCTTTGGGCATCTGGCACGGTATTCAAGTTGGCTCAGTGAGCGGTATACCAAGCAAGAATTGGTATATATACCTTGCTCATTATACGGAACAGATTTGTGCGGAGAATAATATCCCGAGCTGGTCGAATATGCTTATCAAGATGGGGGATACTGTTGATTCAAAGTCCCTTACCAGTCAAGAAAGCCATGCCTGGGAACATGTGGGTGGGGTCTTCATCTCCACGGCTGTCCTGCTCTGCTCCCCATACAGAAATTGCTTCAGCTGCTCGAATATCACGGACAATCATATCTGCTTGTAGTTCAAGTTGGCTTAGATTGTCCGCTCGTCTGGAATCCACGCGCCTCGCCTTATCCTGGTGTATCAGGAGTTCCCTGCGATGAAAGTAATCGTCCATTTCGATTATATTGTAACCTGTATTCTGAGAAATCCGGGTGAGTGTCGAGCGAGACTCTTACGCCCTTTTTCCCAGTTGTGGTATAGAATTCTTTGACAAAAGGTGGATTTCCGAAATAGATCACCGCGTTAGACGCTCGGAACGCGTGCCTTACTCTCGCACGCCGACGACCATGTCCTCAGACGACGAATTCGGTGTGCAGACTTGCGTTCGTTTGATAATATTCAGCGTATTTAACTAGCAATATTTGAAAATACAGGAGGTTATGAACCCACAACCCCAGACGTGCCCAAGAAGTCAGCGCCTAAACCTCGACCAGCTGTTCGCGTAGTTGCTGGTCCATCCTCTAAACCAGGACCTACTGCTGCGAGACGAAATCAAAGGAAAGCTCCGGAGGTGGCGGAGGCTGAAGTTGAGGGCCACAGCGAGGTGTTGGTAGTGTCCTCCGGAGATGAGGATAAAACGGACAAAGCACCGGTTGTGAAAGGGAAAAGGAAAGCTACGGAACCAAGTGTCGAACTCGCCCAGCCCACCACCCATCTGAACGGCAGACCAACTGCGAAAGCCAAGGGAAAAGCCAAAGCTAATCTCGCAAACATCGCAGATGACATGGACGTCGACGAAGAGCAAGTAGCCGAAGACAACATACCGAAGGTCCGTCCATCCAAGGGCAGAACAAACGCGAAGACTTCTCCATCAAGCCACGAAGACACCTCTACAAGACGTGCCCAAGCAGAAGCGGATGCTCTACGGCGGGAAATCGCGCGACTACAAAAGCGAATTGAAGATGTATTTACAATTTCTATATCACGTCTGTTCATCTCACGAGTGACGCTAAGTATGAACTATGAATACAGGCTGACAGTCTCAACGAAAATCTGGGAAAGCAACTGCAGGAGATTCATCAGACACGATTCACTGACGCTGAGCAATCGGCCAACGAACGAGTGGAACAACAACAGGCATTAGTACAAGGTGGGTTTGGTAATGCTCTTTTCCGTACGTGTTTGGCTTGACCGATATACCTTTAGCTCAGGAACGTCTTATACAAGAGCAGTCCTCGAAACTAGCTCAGCAGGGAGCTTTATCAAATTCGGGCCAACTGCACAAGGTTGAGTTTCTCAGTCGCGAAGCGGTGGATGAGGAAACGAAAGGCCTGCATACCAAGAATAAAGCTTTATCAGATGTCATCAAAGAAAAGGACGCGACCATTACTCGATTACAAGCCGAGAGTAAGTTAGCCTGTATGTTTGTGTGAATGGCTTAAATAACGTGCTTCAGAGAAAGAGCTACAATCTCAGCTGGATAACGAGATCCAAATGGCCATGGCGCAGGCCAAGAGTACCTCTGGATCAACACGGAATGGAACAAGGACTGACGATCTAAAATTCACCAAAGCCATCAAACTATACGAGGATTTGACCAACTTCCTCATCCTGAGCGTCACCACCAACAAGTCGCCATATTACGACTATCAAGAGACTTGCTACACATGCGTGTATACCCTCACCGACGAGAACGGCGCGAATCCAAGTAATATTTTGTTCTCTTCTGTTGCCAGTCTACTTACCGTATAACCAGGCCTGAACTTCACGCTACGACATATGTGGATCAAGGGCGATACCCTAGACTCCACCGAACCTGTTATCTCCAGAGATGAACTCGAGAGTAAAATGCAATACTCCCCACTTCATTTAGATAAAGAATCAGAGGATTTCAAACGTGGGCTTGATTTCTTCAGGGACCCATTCTTGTTCTCCACCGATCAGGTGCACATCTTCCTAAAGACGATCCAAGAAAGGCTCTCTGCGATACAGAACCCTGAAGGGCAGGCAGAAGGGGTAAAGGTAGACGCAAGTCAAACGTAAAGATGCTGTTGGATGTCGTAATGTATGCACGTTTTGCTAGGATTTATCGGTTATACATAACGAGGGGGAGGGGTTGTCGACGGGTCATTTCTACTTATGCAATACGGTTTTATTCACGGCTGTGCGCCAGCCTTGGTCCAGATTCGGAGAGCCCGTTCATCGTGGGCATGCAGTGCCTTCTTCGCAATGAGTGAGACGAATCCTCCTTCGATATCGGACCCGCCGAAGTTGGCACCGGCCTTCACCAGGTAGTCCACAATACTTTCATGGCCTTGTCGGGCGGCCTGGGTTGATTACAAGTAAGCGAGCTGCGCACCATTCACTCAGACTGATCGATCTTACGTAGTAAAGTGCAGTGTGTCCTAAGCTATCACGCAGATGCACGAGAGCTCCAGCCTTGAGCAGGGCGTTGGTACAGCGAATGCTCCCATTGAGTGCCGCGACGTGTAGAGGTGAGCGACCGGAAGCTGGGTCGATGCAATTCGCCACACCACCAATGATAGTTGCTCCCTTCATTTCCTGGGCTTCTGCATCTTCCGTAGCTACTTCAGAATCCCTGAGGCAGAAGGCGAGACCTTCAGCGTCATCTTTTGCAACAGCCAGATGCATGAGGAACGGTAGGAGCGCTGCTTCAGTCGAGGCAGCTTCAGCCGCCGTCCATGACCACGCAGCAATTGAGTCATCTGACACTGGTTTGTCAGGAGATGTCGGAGAAACAGTGATGTTGGGGATATTCTGCCGCTTCGCTGAGAGGCGTAAAACCTGTGAGAGCACTCCATGGATGTTTTCCAGGGATTCATCTATGCCAGCTTGACTGAGGCTCCTGGGGAGATTACTCGTCGGGAGGGTGAGCTCGCCTCTCAGAGGGGTCCCGAGTAAGCCTCGGACTTGCTGTACAGACAATTCGGGTTTACTGAGCAGGTAACCTAGCTTAGTCAAGGCACACTTTTGGCGAATTAGTATCCGGCGTGAACATAGAATGACATTTGAGCACTAACTTCTGGTGTCATGTCACCCCCTGAAACGACGCCGACCTTGAGCAAGCTGATACCAGTTTCGTAATCAGCGGATACTGAGCCTTTTGCACATTGAGAAATTGCCACGACTACAACACCGCGATCGCAGGCATCTTTCAGCGCATCCATCAAGTCAGCTCTTTGCGGTGCGTTGCCTGCACCAAAGGTTTCTAGAACCACGCCTCTGATAGGGGGCATCAGAAAAGCGCGGATCGTTGCGGCGGTTATACCAGGGAAAAGTCGAAGAGTGGCTATGTGCATCAATATTATTGTAAAGTCGGTCACCAGTGTGAACTGCGCAATCTTACCGACATGAGGGCTCATCTCTAATGAGTGAATACAGCATGAGAATCAAGTTTGGGGTGTGCGCAAGTACGCGACTCACGCTTGTGGGCTTTGAACCGCCGGAGACCAGTTTGCCTGATCACGCTGCTCCAGTTGACTTTGATATCTATGCCAACTGTGTGCCAAAAAAAATCAGAAAGTGGACCACATTAAGATTTCTCGGACGTGCCTTGAACCAGAGGCGGGAAATTCGGGCTGTCAAAGGCGTTGAGCTCACTTGAAGAGAACTTGTACACTCTGTTGCCCCGGTATAAGGTATGATTGAAGAATAAGCAGCACTCTATGCCAACTTCTGAGTTGAGTTGACAGCCGACATTGGCTAGAGAAACGCACCAGGTATGATGTAGTGCCCTGCGATTGTCAAGGCACCCAACAAATTGTCTACAGCATCATTCCGTAATTGGGAAAGCGGAATTTGAGCACCGGTCACAATCTGATACCTGAATTGGTAGTGTCTCGAGCAATTTCGGTGGAAATACGCACCACTGTCTTGCCCAGGTCCTCTAGCAGAAAGCTCAGAGCTGAGGAGGTATATGACATAGTGTCTGTGCCGTGCAAGACGACAAAGGCATCGAACGTCGAGTAGTTGAGTTCTATCTCTGTGGCTATCCGGATCCAGTCTGTGCTACCAAGAGTCCGCATCAGCGGCTAGTGCTGTGAGGATAGACACTCTACCGGCAATCTCCATGTTACTACTGTCCAGGAGAGGGTGCCACTACGGATTGAGGTGAGAGCACATCGTAGGGATACACAAAGTAAAGCAAACCTCTAGTATAACATATCTGATGCGTTTACTGTTCAATCCATTGGCCGTAGTGCGCGGAGTGACTAGACTTTGCAAGCTAGCTTCATATACATCATCAGCCACTTTGCGACAAGATGGGTGCCTTAGTGTGCTATACTGGCTTGATGAAGCAGTCGGTGCCAGAGGAATAGGAGCTCCGATGGGTCTGGACGACCGTACCAGTAAAGTTGCGGGATAGTTGGGACCGGGAGTTGGGGAAGGAGGGCGACTACTAAAGGTACTTCCGCGCGGGCTCGGAGCAGGGCTTGCTCTGCCACTCCAACTCCTGAAGCCTTCCACGGAGGCCGAGTGCGAAAACAAAGATTCTTCGAGGGGATCATGAAACCTGTGTTGACTGTGTAAAGTTTCAGTCAGAAAGTATGGCTCTGGAACATAGCCCTGGTGCCCGACAAGCATCCCTATCGTTCCGCCGGTGTATATAATGAGAACCTTTGATTCATCCGACGGCTGTGAAATCTCCATGCTGAAGATGGTCGTCGTCCGAGCGGTGTTTTCGTCCGCAGAGACGCTGGACCGGCGAATTGTTAACTTGATCTTATCTTATCTAATTGGCGTCTAATCGCTGCTTATATTGCCCCCGGCATATTTCTCCACATCCTGACTCGAAGTGACTTTTCATCTTGCACCACATCCTCCCCACCATGGACGCTCTCAAAAACGTATTCGAGAAGAAAAAACAGGAGGTGAGACAACATAATGCCATTTTGTGTAACAGGGGTACTGAAACACACTCGCAGGGCTCCCCCGCCTTGATCACTTTCGTGACGGCGGGATACCCTACGCTTCAAGACACAGTACCCATCATGCTCGCAATGCAGGAGGGAGGAGCCGACATTATCGAGCTTGGCGTACCGTTCTCTGATCCTATCGCCGATGGACCTGCTATCCAAGAAACAAACACAGTATGTCCATGCCATCGCTGGATATATGCTGCAGGTTTATTTATTACTTCCATAGATTGCTGTGAACAACGACGTAGAATATGCAACTTGCCTAGGACTTCTAAGAGATGCTAGAAGCAAGGGTCTGACTGCGCCAGTACTTTTGATGGGTGAGTTCTCTGAAGTATCAGAATCAATGCTCTTTACTGAGTTAGTTTTCAATGCAAGGCTACTATAACCCAATGCTTGCATATGGAGAGGACAAAGCCATTCAAGATGCGTACGAGGCGGGAGCAAACGGTTTTATCATGGTCGACCTTCCGCCAGAGGAAGCCATCACTTTTCGTGAGAAGTGCACAAAGTCACAGTACGTCCCTGTCCTCCACCCCTATCTACTCCGCTAATCAGAATGAGTAGCTTGTCATACGTCCCCTTGATTGCACCCTCTACCACTCTTCACCGCATCAAATTCCTCTCATCTATCGCCGATACCTTCATTTATGTCGTCTCTAAGGTTAGTGCTTATCGTTAAATTGGGTCGTCTACATCTCATTCGAAATTTATAGATGGGTACAACCGGATCCTCAGTGACTGGTAGTCTCAATAGCGCGCTCCCAGACATCATTGCCCGCGTCCGCGAATACGCATCTGTCCCACTCGCCGTCGGTTTCGGTGTTGCAACTCGAGAACACTTCGACCATGTGGCTGAAGCTGGCGCAGATGGTGTCGTTATTGGAAGCCGTCTAGTCTCCATCATAAAAACTTCACCAGCAGGTCAGATTCCGCAAAAGGTCGAGGCCTACTGCCGTGAGATCAGCCTAAAGGGCCAGCCTGCCAAACGCTACACCCACTCAGTGACTGGCAACCCTCATTCGACGCCAGAGACGAACGTCAATCGGGAAGGTCCTGCAGCATGTCATACCGCATCTGACCCAAGTGTTCTGCCCGCCCGTTTCGGTCAATTTGGAGGTCAATATGTACCGGAATCTCTCTTCGATTGTCTCATCGAGCTCGAGGAAGCCCACAAATCTGCTATGGCCGACCCAGAGTTCTGGAAGGAGTTTGAGAGCTTCTACGGATACATGAACCGCCCATCCAACTTGTACAAAGCGGAACGTTTGACAGAACACGCTGGAGGTGCGACTATCTGGTTGAAGCGTGAAGATCTGTAAGTCTCGCCAACTTCGATTTTAAATTGCATTTCTTGACTCTCTCTAGGAACCATACTGGTTCACATAAGATTAACAACGCCATCGGACAGGTAAGAGATATAGTAATTCCAGTGATCCTGACTGCTCATCTTGGTCATAGCTTCTCCTAGCAAGGCGGATAGGTAAGACTCGCATTATCGCTGAGACTGGTGCAGGTCAACACGGTGTCGCTACTGCCACGGTATGCGCTCGTTTCGGCATGGAATGTATAGTCTATATGGGTTCCGAGGACGTTCGTCGCCAAGCTTTGAACGTCTTCCGTATGCGCATGTTAGGTGCTACGGTAAGGCAGTCATTTTTTCCGTCTGTGAATGCAGGACTCAGACCATTGTTCGTAATACTAGGTCATTCCTGTCAATTCTGGTTCTTGTACACTCAAAGACGCTGTCAACGAGGCGATGCGCGACTGGGTCACCAATCTATCCACCACACATTACCTGGTCGGTTCCGCAATCGGCCCCCATCCATTCCCTACCATCGTCCGTGACTTCCAGCACATAATCTCAAAGGAGATCAAGGAGCAGTTGAACGCTCGGGTCGGGAAACTGCCTGATGCAGTAGTTGCCTGCGTCGGTGGTGGAAGCAACGCGATCGGCACCTTCTTCGACTTCATTGGCGACAAGAGCGTCAAGCTCATTGGTGTTGAAGCCGGTGGTGAAGGTATGTCTTGCCATGCATCCAGAGGCGCCGGAATCACAGTTAACTTTTCTTTGCTTAGGCATCGACGGCGATAGGCACAGTGCTACACTTGCCAAAGGACAGCCTGGCGTCTTGCACGGTGTCCGCACATACATATTGCAATCACCTGCAGGACAGATCATCGAGACCCATTCCATTAGCGCCGGTCTGGACTATCCCGGTGTGGGACCTGAGCATGCCTGGTTGAAGGACTCTGGGCGTGCGCAGTACGTTGTCGCAACTGATGAAGAGGCCCTGCGCGGATTCAGACTGATCACCCAGTTGGAGGGCATTATTCCAGGTATTTGCTGATCTGGTTCAATGTATTCTTTCCACTCTAACGTCGGTAATAGCTTTGGAGTCGTCGCATGCCATCTGGGAAGGTGTACGATTGGCAAAGACCTTGCCAAAGGATCAAGACATCGTCATCGTACGTTTTGCTAATTTCCCACTAGCAGGGGATGATCTGATCTTTGCTTCCTTTCCAGTGTTTGTCCGGACGCGGAGACAAGGATGTGGAACAAATCTCCCAGCTCCTTCCAGGAAAATGGGAAGATATCCTTGACTGGCATGTATCTTCGTAGATCTCCACAACGAGATTTAAGGTATGAGGTGTAAACATGGATGTATTTATGAAAGAGTCTGTCACAAAATGTATCATGATGTCTTTTCCTGAGGACGACGTACATATGCTTATACTTGAAAGATGGAGGACACAATACGTTCTTGCAAAGATGTGGACGAGCCATAATGCATGACTCTTCAAAGGCGAGGGCCGTTGCAAATCGGTAATCACTCAAGACCTGCGTACATCTTCTACTCTATATAGTCGAAAGAAGCCTCTGGATACTCCTTCAAATACCTCAGTCCACGTCGGCAATCGTTCCTGGTACTAGTCCACTCCCCATCAGCTGTCTTATAATGCCAGGTGCGTTTCTTGCCCCTCAGCAGATCACCTTCCCTCAACGGTGGGAAATTTGGGGTCTCCGGTGATACCACTAGGGGCTCCAAAATTTTGACCAGTCTGATCACGATGATTGGTTTGCCCTTCATTTGAGCAGACTCGAAGCGACAAATGGCAGATCCAGCTACAGGAGGGATAGTTGTTAAGTTTAGAGAGCTCGATGCGATAGTAGTGACCATGCAGACCTTGAAGTATAGGGGTCCTGCATTTGTCTGTATTTTTTGGAAACAAAACTGTGGCCGTTTCTAGGGTCTCCTTACCATCCGAGGTGTTGATTATGTACAGCTCCTGTTTGCAGCCAAAATGGAGGCGAAAGGGCTGTTGCAACGCGTAGACGATGAAGCTTCGGTATGACGGCCTTCCCCTCGAGTATTTTACTAGGCTCTCGTTCTTTCCCACCGTCTCCAAAAGATGTTCTGTGACCAGACCGTCGCGTATTAACATCCTAAATAGCGTTTTTGACTGCAAGGCTGAGATAGAGAACAAGGATTTATGCCATGGCAGGCCGTGCAACATAAGGTCTCTTCCGGATGAGAAGGTAGCAGGATCAGATGAAGGCGTGATTCGGGATCGCAACTGTCCAGCAAGCTGAGGAGCCCATTTCGGTGCGTGGTAGTATAAGAAACCCTGGGTGCCGGGAGGGAATCTTACACGCTGGTCACGACTGAGGCCTGTGTTACGGTAAACAAGTTCGAAGGGGGGTTGCAATATTGGCTCATCGCTGTATGCCCGGACAAGGCCAACATTAGAAAAATCGAGAAAGCATGCCGGAGTCAAACGTTCAGGATGCACGGTGGGGATGTGATTTTTGGATGGACCCTAGTACCGGTTCCTAGCTCAATTATGATTATAGGATCTGAGAGGGAGCCCGGACCTTGTGCCATCGTTTTTGCTGTGTCAATGTCCTGAAAACACTGGTAGATGCTGACGATCTGAGGTTGAAGATAAGCATTCTCTGAGGATGAGTTGAGTTTCAGACACTGCACTATCCGTAATCCGCCGCACAGAAGGCAACGCAGGTTCGAACCCCTGGCTGCCACTCTGCAATATTGAGACTTCAAACTCAAGCCTGACATACTTATGTCCTCTTATGTCGCACAAGTTCACCACCGGCACAAAACAGTTCCCCCGACAAATTTAATAGATCTAGACCGCGAGGCGGATCTCGCCCTTGATGCAAGTATGGCTCCGCTTTGTATACGGCCAGGCAAGTCGCATGGAACTAAACATAAGTGCGGCACTATGCGGACACACACGCTCGACTCGAGTCACATTCCAAACAACATGACCAAGGAGGTGACAAGTATAACTGAGGAGCACATAAGCAATTCAAGATTTTTCATGCGCATGTCAAACATAGATACATGGTACTGATTGATATACGGTTATGTGTCTGAGTGATGACGGGATCAGATGAGTGAGGGGGGTCAACGGATGGTGTATGCTAAATACAAGTGACAATGCAACGGAGGCAATGGGAGTTAATTGAATTGTAGGTATTTTGTCGTGGACATGCCAGACTGGGTGGTGTTTTGGATAAACGAGAGGATGAAGCATGGAAAAAGAAGAAAGGACAAGCTGACGGAATGATGCGTGGTCCCCAACAATGCAACAATGAAGATAAAAAATGCCTAGGGCCGAGATAGGACCGTTTTGTACAAGACGAGACTGGGACGACGAGAGCGAAGAGCGAAGACGTATGCGACTGACTGGGCGATGTGATGCTGTTGAAGATGCGAATATAGTATGAGTGTGTGGTCTATAGGGTGATGCGCGGGTGCGAGGAGACCGATGCGTAGGATACGAGTAGTTGAACATCCGTAGGGTAATCGTGAGAGAGCTAGAAAATGCTGAGTGAGGAGAAAAGATGATTTTTGAGGCCCGCCGTCGCCATTCGTCGTCCTAGCTATGAATGAAGGGTTGAGTCGAACGACATCGTTCAATGCAAACCGAGTGCACGAACGACGCCTGCACGCCCTCGCTCCCTGGCCCTAAGTCCGCTGCGGCCGCTTCCATATCCTGGTGCTTCTTCCCACATAGGCTCATCTAGTTCGCCCACCATCCTCCTTCCTCGTCTTCCTTCCATAATCTCTTCGACACCATCCTCCTCTTCATCTTCGTCATCGTCGGCGATAGCACAACCCCTTAGACCCCTAGTAAGGGCGTCGACAAACTCGTATTTCGGCTGCGCGGGCGGAGAGCTGTTCCTCCTGGCAGTCCCTTCCAATACTGTGATGGTGTGCTTCCGGGAATGATGGTGTCCGACAACGGGACTACTCGACACCCACTCAGCGACCTTCTCTACACTGTCGATACGCGCTCGGTGCACCGCAGAGAGAGCCGGTCGAGAGAGATGACGAGGGGGAGAGCGTGCCACCGACCGACGGCTTGAGGCAGACCGGGCATCTGGATCACATTCGCGTCGGCGACCCCGTCCCCGCGGTGCGGATTGCTCAATGTGAGCTTCGGCGGTCGTGAGTACGACAGCGGCATGGGAAACCTTGGGTGTCGTTGGCGATGCGTGCATAGAACGCGAGAGGGTTTGCAGCACAGATGGGACTCGTCGTGGTAGGCGAGGGGACGAAGAAGGCGACGCAGCACCCGTGCTAGGGGTGGTCCCTTGCAAGAGGGAGAAATACGCAGGAAGACTAGCTCGGTTGCGCTTGCGTCGAGCGGCGCCTGGTGTGCCCTCCCGTTCGCTGCTGTCTTCAGGAAGATCCTCGGAAGGACAGATGGATGAGCAGTCGTCCTCTGTAGCGGCATAAAACGGCGAGGGCATGCTGCGGGGCACGCCGAAGCTAGAGCCGGACGACGAGGTCATCGAGGAGTTGTGCCTGAGCAACAAGGGAACCATTGAGCGATGGTTGGTGGTCGAAGGTCGACGCGTATAGGACAGCTTTGAATGGAGATGGCTGGAAGGCTTGGAGCTGGGCACATCGAGAGAGATCATTTCGGACTGGTAGTCGGAGGACGCATAGACATATGGGTCGCCTTCCTCTTCATCTGTAAGGGCGGACCATCCAGATGAAGACGAGGAGATGGAGTGTTGTGGGCGATGACCTAGTACAGATGGTACGAGCGCTGGTACGTCAAGGTTACCGGTTTTCATCCCGTCGAGGTACGGGGAGGGGTACGCGCTGCTGGTTGCGCTCGAGAGGGATGGGGATGCGCTATCGAGGCTTTCGCACTCGTCAGAGCAGTAGACACGACTGTTGAAAGAACTGGGGGTAAGCGAACGACTCTCTCTCTCTCAAAAATGTGGGTTTAAGAACGCAAGCCAAGAAACTATTATGGGTGAACACGTAGCAAAAATGGGCACGAGGACGGAGGCAATCAGGGATGTACATGAGGTTGGAATGAAGAAGCGTAATAGAGAAAGATGGGGATTTGCCTCGAGGAAGACGTACCCATCTACCGGCCTGCCGCAAGTCATGCACACTTCAGTTTCTTCAAACATTGGGATGATGGGGGCCGTATGGTCGGGGGCTAGGGGCTGGTCGCCGTGAGACGGATAATCGTCGCGGTCGTCGGCGGCAGTGTCGAGGATGTGTATTTCTGCGAGGGATGGGGGGCCATGGTACTCTGGGCGGTCTGGCTTTATACGAGATTGGGTGAGTGACTCGGTCTCGGCGCAATTCGAGGCACGAATGGCCCAGAAAGGCGTCACACAACAATTAAACGCCGTGACTACCATTGTGACGTTAAGAAGCAACGTGTGCCGTCGGAGTTTCCATTTTTATCGACATATCCCCAGAATAAGCGAACGTGACAACAGTGACCTGCACTTCTGCGGCGTCACGCACAGTCAAGCGCCCTTCAGCGTCCGCTGCGAGAAAAAGGTAAAACCTTCTCCGCACCCTCGCAGACATCTAATCTTATCTTATCTGATAATTCCAGCGCGGGTCTCGAGATAACGCGCAATCATCGCACGTTCGGCCGTGATCTCATCTCAGCCCTCGACTCACGGTGACTCTACAATAGTTGACTCCACTAGAAGGTATGGATCAGCGAACGTGAAGACCAGGAGGGCCAGACTGTGTGGCATTTACCTTTTGCCTCTGTTCTTCCATCACTTCGACCTGTAGTTAGGCGATCCACACCAGTCATGACCCACTTCCCATCAATAACTTTTTCAATCTCGCAACATCACGTTTGTGCATAACAATGGGGCCTCGGCCCATACTGTGCAGGTATTGTGCTGACAACACCCTCGATTTATTGGGGACCGCCTTCGATTGTGCATCGCACACGCAAGCGCACGCACGCCCTACTACGGCGTCTGACTGTTTCTTCCGCATTCTTGCCAACACCACCAACGTGGGCCGCATCTAAATTCTCCAGAGCTCGAACAGCCTCGAAGCTGGCAGCGCGGCCGACTAATCATGCAATGTGCAGGGTCTTCCTCTTAATCCGTATCTAAGCACAGAGCGGTTGCTATCGGCGGCGGCTCCTGTACTTATCGTCCTCCTATCTCCCAGGAGGCCCAAAAATGCCATTTACCTATCAATCGCGTCTAAATAGCGCCTCCTATCCGCGCTATCCGTTGCTTGAGGATGCGAAACATTCGACACATGGCATCAACCTTACCCAAAAGCTCTTCCGACATCCTCGCGGTCCATGAGCCTAAACCACGCACTCTGGACTGAACACCGGCAGAATCCCCTGCCCTCCACCAGGTGAGACCAGCGGTCACTTCTAGGTCAGAGCGTGCGCTTCTTTCCCACTTTTGAACCCGCTTCTTTATGTCCTATCCCCCATTTGGTGATGTCACGCTCGGAGCCTCTTGGACAAAGTGTCCTCAGTTGTCACTGTCACCGACACCGCATCAGTCACGGCTCTTCTTCCCCAATTGTAGAATGCACAGATCATTATTGCCAACTTGGACTCGATTGCACAACGTATGAGCCATTCGTGATCAACATTGCAACACGCCTGCCACACGTGTAGGCTCTATAGGGTTCTACCCTCAACCGGCGGCATCATTTCGTTTAATTATGCTACTGACACCATCCCCCATATCTTACGGAATGCTCGCCACATTGAATATAGGCCTCGATTCCCTGCACGCGCGTTTGCCAGGACCGGCTTCAGTATTTCTTCAAAATGGAATAGCCCCACCACCGGCTTCGGCCCCGATGTCAACGAGAGGTTCACTTCGCCGCCATAAAAGCACCTGAGACCGGTACTATCGCATCGACGAGGAGGGGGCTCAAGCGTCTGCGGTCGCCGGCGGTCTCGGTGGCTATCTAGAATATCTTTCATGAGATATTCTGGATATTCTAAACGACTGCACCTACCTGGGCCCGTATTTCGCACCAACGCCGTTCAGGGGCTCCTCTGATCAGGAAAAAATCGAGTTCAGACTAAACGCCTTCGTTGTTTCATCGTCACGCCTTTGACACGCTGTGTACCGTGAAACGGGTTTAGCTCAGCACCTCGCCGGTTTTGCCTGGCTTTTTTCTGCTGTACTGGTTTCTTCCCGAACTCGCGTCATCATCTCAGGAAATTGAACAGGGATCCAGCGCGATTCGATCCAGGAGATCGTCGGTTCCTTGCATGCATTATCAGCCTGTTGGCCAAGAATAGGCAAACTTCTTCTTCCAAGCAGCTCGAAGCAAGGCTATGCTCTGAACCGGTGAGTTCGCGATTGGCTCGTGTATAGCGTCTCACTAATGGGATGCAGGGTTGTTCTTGTTGTGCGTCACGCTGTTTGCGTGACATCCGTCGTTTCTACACCGAAATCATCATTTGTGGTGGGGGGGGCGCCGCTCTTGGACTCAGCGTACATTGGAAATCCTTGTCTAAACTTGGCGGAATAAGGGGAGTGCAACCATCTGTCGTCAGCGCAACCACTCGTAAGCACATTGTCTACAACCTTCTTGAATTTCAACTTGATCAGTGAAATATATTTCAGCTGCAATGCGGTTGCCTCACGTTTTTGTTGACCCAAATTGAGACTACTTTGAACCTTGGATCCTCTACCTCCTCCACCTCTTTTTTGTTGAGCATTTCCCGGTCAGCTCGGGATGGGATATTCTGAACGCGAGGCGGCGTTACTCAGGCTGATTGCATGACGCAGGTAAGTACTATGCATATGTATGTACGTTTCTCAGTCGGACGGGCACTCACCTGTGCGCAGCCGCTAGCTCCTACGATTGATCTTTCATGTCTCACCACACCGGGAACTCGACATGTACTGCCAACCGTATGTATGATTCCCACTCCACACAGACTCTGTCTCGACTGACTTAATATTGTTTCTTTCGCGATAAGGGCGAGCACGAGGCTCATCGCAAGATGGCGAAGCGATACAAGCGGCGACCGGTATCGTCGCTCATATCGCTTCCTCATCAATGCAAGACACTGCGAAATTCAACAGCACTTCGCGTCAATGTCGGCGCAAACGTCATATGTTTCGTTGATACAGCCTAATGTGATGCATTGCTACCGTATCTTATTCCGTCACTAAGCGTTATCCTTGCATGCAGTCCTAGTACGCCTGCAGACTTTTGCCCGTGCGCAGAGGCAACGGGGATCAATTATTATACGGTGCGTTTTCGGCAGTGGTCAGAGTCTAGGCCCCCGGCTGATTAGGTATGTCATCACCCCGCCCCCTCTAGATGTTGCAGAACATACGTGCCGCTCACCCAGCGAGGCGCGTTCCTCCAAAAAAAAATGGGTTACATCTGACGCGCCCGAGATTAACCCTCTGCTGTGACCACCCTCGAGTTCTGAAAGAAGAAGAAAACACCGTTGAGGTTGGCGCGTCCAACACCCTCAAAGCCATCAGCTTAGATGACATCATGGACGAGCAAGGCAACACATCGAGTGACGAATATTGTGGTCATTGTCAAGATCCGCCCTGCCGCCGCGTGACACTGTAAAGCGTGACATGATCCCGACACCGTGACAATCCGTAACACTAAAGTCTAAATCCAGGGGCCAGCGCTTAATAAAATCTTGTATCACGGACGCAAAGCTTTGCCTCAATTCGCCGCCACATTTGCTTTTTAGGACGCGTCCGCCGCTGGCGACTCGACAGGCAGTTAGCTTGAAACAGGAGGCCGAGCGAGATGTCGATTTCGGACCGCCGACTCGGGACTCTCTCTTTGTAAGAATATTAATCATGTCCGGGCACAGCTACTTCGCTCTCTACTAACCGTTATTGACGAGGGCGGAGGTTCCACGAGGGCGAGCAACCTACAGATCGCGTTAGCCCACCGTGACTGTTCAGGTGGCCTGCCCACGTGCGTACAAGACTACGCAGAATTGCGCTTGGGTGCAGTTCAGTGACAAATCCAGACCTGGCCGACGTTTCCAACGTGCCATAGTCACGTTTCAATCGCACTCCGCCAATCGTAGGCACCTGCACGGACACCGCTAGTTTCGTAATCTCTTTGTCACTTGTGACTGCGCACGGTCGGGTAACCTTGGGCTTTACGAGGGAAGATCCATCGTATGGTATTTCATTTTACTTATTTCATAGTATTCTACTAGTGTTGCCTTCCTCCAACGGCACCTGGTTGCCGCAGTCAAGTCTATGCAAACGTGATCAAGGTACGTTTTGTCAGAGTTTTCCCACCACTTGCGGTTCATATTCATCAGCTCAGCCGCAACAACGTCACATATGAAGCAATTCCACGGCAGACATGGTGTGTATTCCAACGCTCAATTAGATGGTGGTAGTTCAAGTTACGGGAACTGTTGAGCCGCGGATGATATCCAAAAGCAGACCTCTCGTTACGTCCCCCTCAATTTCCCAATTTCGTGTCCACTTATGCTCACCTGAGCTGTTGATGCTACTGACCATCCCGGTCATCTGAGTAAACCCTATGTGATATGCCAGTCTCCTTATAGAAGCATAGCTCTCATTGCTAGTGGTCCCTTAGCAATAGCCCCTTTATATTGCGCCATTTCTGACCAGATCCCCTAAAGCACTCCTAAGGATTACTACAAACCGCGTCCCAAATCACGTATAGTACTAATCTGCAAGTATGGATGTAAAATATGTACGAGTACTGATGCAGCGGGACGAATGATCCGCTCGTTCACAAATGGAAGTATTTCGCGCTTATGTGAGATTCTCGGATGCGGCAAAACCATGCGGGCCTTCCAAGGCTTTCCACTCTCGCGCAATAATGCGAACACGCAGTGGGGTGGCACGAATCCTGGGACTCTCTTAAGCATCCGCATCCAAATTCTAGAATTTTCCACACAAATCATCGAAAAGCTAAACGGAACTAACCAGACGCAGCTGATCAGGGCGAATGTGCAGATTCGAGCTTACCTCGAGACTCTTTGAGTACGAATGGGCCAGGAGAACGGAAGCTTATTCCGCTCGCCGCTGGCAGGCTGTCCCTCAGACGAGTTCTCAGCTGTCCTCAGACTTCCTCAGGACAGACTCTCACAGGCTGACACACTCTCCCCAGATTTACCTCCAGAACTGGGGTTTTCCCCAGTCGTTTAGGTCGATCGTAATTGCCATCTGCCCCTGGGTGAGTCAAAATCGTTCTGATATAGGTCTTGGCTTAGCTTGGCTTGTGATCAAATTTCGCGATTTTAATTGTGAACAAGCTTTAAACTGTCGCGAGTAGTCTGCCCAGTCTCAAGAGAACGTGCTCTTGGCCAGGCGCAAAGCACGTTCTAGCGTGGTGGCGTTTCATCGACATCAATTACTAGTATCGTGCAAATAAATCCTGAATTAAAATTCAATTTAGCAATTTAGTTCCGGGAATTCCGTTATCATCGGCAAAGTGGGAAAAACATAAAAACTCGCAAGAAGCCTCTCCGAAGACCTCTAAAACATACGCACCTTAGCGCACCTTTCGTATCTCGGTTGCGAATTCACTCACAAACTTGCAGGGGTCTCGACCCGTCGGTTGCTAGACGAGAGATACTTAAAACCAAAAATCACAGGATAATCCGTATAACATTCGAATTACACTCACTCCCCCGACCTTCTCTGGACCTCGGTTTCTGGTTTCAGGCCTTTCAAGCGATTTATTTTTTGCCTTTGCTACTCGATCGGGCCGCGGCCTTTTGGAATTTTAGGGTGCCAGGCAGGTGCCAAACTCTGGGTAGAGTACATGCCCATCGAGTATAAATGCCAACATAGAGCGATGGACACGATACGGAACACTATTTCCGGAGCATTTTCCAGTATACTATAGTACCTGTGATGGCCTGTACTGTCGTCTTCCGAGTTACGATTGCTAAACATTGTCAGGGAATCTCTACGGAGCATGGACGATTCTCGCCGACGACTTCTGCGCCTGAGCCCTGTGCAGAGATATTCTGCAGACTGGAAACTTGTTTCTCGTCCGCAGTCTAAACATGACCCCGCAAAAAAATTCAGACCTCGATTAGACCAGATAAATACATGTATCCAACCATCCAAGTGAGTGTGTCAAGGTTCTCAGGTTTCACTACTTCTTGACCCTGATAATTTGCTGTCGATGCAACTCGGATGAGCCCGACCTGGCAACGAGTTGACCGATGCCAAAGTCACCGATAATATGTTCCTAGGGGTAAAACCTACCGAGGTATTCCTCAAATTCTCATGTATTCAATGAAGGAACACTCGCTCGAAACTATAATATTACTTCATCCAGGGTGCATAGTACTATGAAGAGAACGGAATTTGGATATAGGTACCAAAGATACCCGGGCCATAGTGCCCCGATACCGAAATTGAATAGCAGATGGACCGAGTAAATGTGACTCTATGTACGCAAGACACCTTAACGGTTGACGGTATAGAGAGAGCTTGTCTTCGATTACGAAGATATTCCGGTCCTCGGGAATCACAGAAGTCAGTACTTACTTTCCAAACCAGAGTCAGCTCCGTGATCCAAACTTAGTAGTATTTCTTCAAACGGTACCAAATAAGCTCTAACTTCAAGGGTCAAACACCATGGGTACAAGACGGAGATAGCCTATCCAGTATTCAGCCTTGACCAGTTGGAATTCTGAAATGGGAAAAGGTTGAAGGGACTTCCATGACTTCCATACTCGATAGCGAGACATGAGAGCGCAGCATGCGCCGCCGAGGATTCAAAGTTTGATTCTGCTCGTGTCCATGCAGACTCCTGCGAAACCCACCTCATGTACACGGATCATCCAGCGTCTAAGGTCTGAGAGACGGGTAAGATGCGACCTTGATAAGATCTCTCCCTCGGATAATCGGCGCGGATGATGGCGCGCCTCGCCCAAATCGGGACGCATCGGCCCTCTTCCCACCCTCCGTAAATCATCCCGCCGTTCATCGGTTTCTCCTCCTCTCGTCCGCTCAACCATTTCCCCCTTGCGTTCTCTTCCCCTGCGGCTAGCCTTATACTACTGTGTGCCCAAATAACCCCTGTATTCATCACATTTTACATATTAAGGCTACGATTGCATTGATCTTTCCTTTTTGAATCATCCGGCCATTTGTTTGGTGCAGTTTTGCATACCCCCACCTCCAGGTATGTCTTTCCCTGCGTATATGATGTGCCTGTGGTCGTATATGTCTTAGATAGACAGGAATTCACACTCACGTCGGCGTTTGCTCTGCAGCGGATAGCCCGCGCGATCCTCTGATCATCCAGCCATCCATCGTTTCCTCCTCTCTTCCGCCTAGCCATATTTCCCTTCCCTTCTCTCCCCCCGCGGTCGGCATTGAACCAATTTTTCCCAACTCATTTCATTCCTATGATCATTACACTATACATCATGAACGCGTTGCCAGGCTATGCTCCGGATTCCCCTCCTGAAATCATCCGGTCGTTTGTTTTGTGCAATCCTGCATACCCCACCTCCAGATATGTCTTTCCTTAAATGTATGACGTGTGTGTGTCCGTATATGTCTTCAATATGCAGGGATTTGCACTGACTGATCGTTACAGATCATCCAGGCGTCGGCGTTTTCTCTGCAGCGGATGGCCTGGGCGACCTCCTCTGTCCCCATTGTATGTAAGTGTTCAATTGTATGTTTTTCAACAATTTGACTTATGTTGTGTAATCCTTAGCTATCATATCATATGCCTGATCCTCCACAGATCCTCCGGCTCACCATCCGCAGCGAGCTTGCCATCCTCCAGTCTCCCATGTACTAGTTTGTATGTATATCACACGCTGAGTCTACCTCATTTTATGCCGATGCTCACGTTCACGTTCTTCAGGTCCCTCAATGCACCACACAGCAAACACCCGGGTCTTATTCCGTTAGGATTTGGAATGCTCGTAAGTCTCTCACACAGTGAGCTTCCAGTGACTCATCTACACGTTCTAGGCGGCACTTATTCTCCATCCACCTTCTCTTGATAAACCATACTCAGTCCATTGCTTGTTGTCGCTACACTCAACAACATCTGCTTCCCCCCTTCCATGCGATGATCCCCAGATGTATCCAGATCGTTGTCTCGCCATACCCAACAACATCTGCTCCCCCTCCCTGAGATGATCCAAAGATCATGATGTATTTGCACGTGAGTGGTTACGTTATTGTTAGTGCCACTTTCGCAACGACTTGCAGACTTCAGGTCACTACAACGCTCGCTTATGGCACCATCGGAACGACAACACCAGCGTGTCACGTCGCTGCTTGGACCGCAATTCACAAGTCCTAAAAAGCGCAAACGCCCTACTGCACGCTCTGCTCAAGAATCTGTTGTCCCACTAGGACAAGCCACTCGGTTGCTGCAGCTACAATCCCGCCTACACGCTCTATTATCGCCTACACAGCCTGAATCCTCTATTTCCGCACAGTCTGAACCCACGGGAGACTCAAATGGTCACTTGCAACCCAACATAGAGAGGAATGACGGCTCGGCCGATGATCTGGGCGCGCACGATCACGTCCCATTGCCAGAGGCAGCCAATACTACAAGTCTAAAGCCGAAGCGTCGTAATGTCCCAGACGAGAAGGCCCGCATACTGTACGAACGCTGGGAAACCTTGCTAGCGAGTTTGGAACACCCCTTTCTGCACTACCTCAACAAGACTTCACGAGTACCTACCAGCACGTCATTCTCGAGGGATGGCGGATGGGTCTGCCAGAATCCGTTAGGCTGCACTAGAACCGAACACGCAGTGGTGATGCTTTTCTGGGATCGTGCGTCAATCTCTGTTAGGTTCACCTAAAGAGTCTACTAATAACACTGATTATTAGACTTTGAAACACGTTCAGTTTCGTCTTGCTTGTGTCTAAGCCTTCCTGAAATTCTGGTTTCCAACGGAATGTTCCCGACATCTCCCATTCAACCTGGAATGGCCGTATCGATCAATTTCCTTGAGTTCTACCACCATCTATTTTGGCGATCTGCGGATGCAGTCACAGCCATTGCTGCAGCGCTGCGCACGTTTTACAGTCATCGCGGATGGGATGTGGTGGACAAGATGGTTGGTTCTCCTGATAGCGTTTCTCCGCATACCTGTAGCTAACCTTTTATTGCAGGGACGCCCAGTAAAAGACCCATTTCACAAGGGCCTTGGATACGCTATTCAATGGTATGACATGCTACGCGTGCGGATCGAACGCGGAGTTGACCAAGCCGTTGACAATGCAAGATTGTTCTTCAAAGTGCATTGCGAATCGGGAGAAAATGACAAGCGGAGTAGTAGTGCAGGACCTCCCAAGACTACTGCCAACGTACACGATAACCCACCCAGACTGTCGGCATTGGATCTTGAGACGCACCCCGTCTCTACTCCTCCCAAAACCAATGATTTGGGTACCTCATTCAGGATAGTTGATCAGAGTCTAGATGAATGTGCACAGATCCTCAAGGCTCGCTGTGCTGCTTGTTTCGGTGGAACAGCCTTTGGAATCCCGGTCACAAGGTGAGTGAGGTTGCCCTTGGTTCGGTACAGTGCTTTGACCCTGGATACAGTGGCGCGGACTTTCATGTCTCGCTCGATGCTTGCTTTAGCCACCGACATCTCCGTAGCGCAGGCGATAGCCCCGCCTTTTACGAACCTTCCCTCATACTTCCGAAGGAATTCGTAGATGCTGTGGGCGTTCGAATCGAGCAGATGCGGCGGAAGCCACCCAAGCCAAACTACGTACCGAAAGTCCCAGACTCCGCAGTAGATGCGTGTGAGCATGGCCACGAGGCAGCAAATGGGAACAAAGTCAAGACAGCAGATGGCAGATTCGACGATGCTGGATTGATGGCCCTCATCTGCCGCCACGACATCCCACTTTTTCTCACTAACGTTGATACTCCGGGAGAACAACAGAAGTATGCGATCGCTTTAATCCAGCATCTATTCACTTTGATCCCTGCTGAAGCTACGGTCAAAGCTTTGTACGACATAGGTTGTGTTCTAGATCGTAGCTTGAACTTGGTAAGTCTCATCAGCTACTGCAGTTATTCATCGTTGCTCATGCAGATGATAGTATGATTTTCTTCCAGTATCCGTCACTAAACGACTGGGATGGGCTACGTCTGCGATGCATGCGTACGGTCACCAATGGTCATGTCAACTGGTTTACAGTCCCCGCTTTCAAGCTGGACTAGGCCTGAGCGATGGCGAAGGTACAGAAAGGACTTGGAACAAGATGCGGATCATCATCGCTGTAACGCGAACGTCTGGTGTATGGGTTTTCTTTTGTATGAAACAAGTCTGTCTTTACTTACATACATTTGAAAGAGATCGCGTCGTCTTTGGATCGTAGATCGGCAGGCAGCAGCTGTAGGGGAAAATGCACGCAGGAACCTTGGTGCCACTATCGAACGCCACCTACGAAATTCAACAAAACAATCAACCATAGCATCTGCCGACCTAAATATGTGCGGTTTCAGCGAATCACAGCTATTGAAACAGTGGGAACTTCAGAAGGAAGATCAGTTGTCTATCCGGAAACGTGCGTGATCGCGGTCTGACGGAGACTCTGAATACCACAACACATACTGACTCGGTTGACATTAGATGCTCCTGCACGTCTGAAGAACGAACTAGATGCGGTTCTTGTCCTCCACGCCGAGGTGGACAAGCTCGAAGATGCCCTCAAGATTGCACGCATCCACCTGCAAGCATCAGATGCACCATCTGCCGTACTCTCCGTCATCTCACAACTTCAAGTCAACCAGAGTATCATCAGTGAACGTGTTGAGACGTTGTACACCTCCCTTAATGTCAATCATATCTTCCCAGACCTTGGCGGACTCCCGGTAGATTTTGTGCGCGTTCTGTTAGCAGCGCGTGATATCAAGATCAGCGTGCGTAAACGGGCGATTGCCAACTTCATGGAGTGGGACAAGTTAGATCAAGCTGCGGGCGGTCGAGATGTCGCTTTAGGTGTGTTCCTACAGACTGTTTGATAGCAGAACATCTCATTCGCCTTCCTGGATAGGCACCAAACTTCACCAAGAGACACGGAAGAAGATTTCCAAACGAAAGCCTGCGCTCATCACAGCAATCAAGAAGTTCAATAATTACTGTGAACAACTACACACGCTTTGCCCTGTGAACACAAGAATCCATATTCCTGAGCCATTACCTATTGACCTAGTGGCTCTACGCAGTCATCCACGTCTCATGGAAGATGTCTGGATTGCACCAGCAGTTAACACGCCACCGCCTCTTTGGCTTGAAGACGCAAACATACGTACCGGCATCATCGCGTATCACAAGAATGCTCGCTGTAAGGAAGAGCGTATGCGTTGCAAGACAGAGGCCGAAAATATGTGCCGATGGTTTTTCGAAGAACTCACGGCCATCGAAGTTGCGCTGCAATTGCCAGAGAGTATGTGTTTGGCTGATCTTTCTAGCACTTATGTTGACTCATCTTCTGATGCCCAGATGAAGTGTATAAGACCCAACTACGACAGCGACGGGCACAACATATTCATCTCAAGTCATTATGGCGTACATCCCTCGTTTCTGAGGCGTGCTACGATTTCCACATCGCGTCCGCTCGGAGCATTGGCGAACAGCTTTTTGGATTGTTCCCTGAAGCCACAGTTAGTCAGATACCCATCGAACTTTGTCACGAAGAAGCGGACGACTTGGATGATTCGGACGACAGAGATTATTTGGACGACAGAGATTATTTGGACGACAGAGATGATTTGGACGACATGTCCGATACGCTGCCAGAAGATTTCATCAACAGCGTGGATGGGATCCTTCTCACAGATTATCTTGAAGATGAGGTTGCGGATGACCCCAATGCCGTGGAAATTGCTAGAGACACAGGTTCTCTAGATATACCACTCGCTGATGTTGTTTGTATGGCGGCAGACTTACCGGTATGATATTATTCATGTCTGTTCAATGACATCTTTCTGATGTATATCCTTATCTTCAGAATGTCCTACGTTCTGATGATTGGCCAGAGTTGTGTAACGTACGGTGGACGCCCTTGCGTACTTCCGATCTTAGCCAGTCACGGCATCGCCCTGCACAAGGAACATGTCCGTCCGTGTTCTTTCACAGCGATGATATTGCCCGCCTTGCTGACCCAACAGCGTGGCTCAATGACGTCTGCATAAACAACTGCAGCGTCCTACTTCGTGAGGAGTGGCAGCATCATCGGCCCTCGTCTTCAAGTTGTGCAGTATTCTCCACCTATGATATCTCTTTAATCCACTCCGGCGCTGTGGATGCTCTGAAGAGGTCCGTTGCTCGATCTCAGTACTGGGAGCACAATGTCTGGATCATCCCCATACATCACCCCGATCACTGGACTCTTGCCATCATCATTCCTTCTATTCGCACAATCTACCAGTTTGACAGTCAAGCTAACCAAGCGACCTGGCAAAGTGATGTTACGGTAAGTCGTTCAGCGATGTATCAGTCGTTTCTAAACCGTATTACTATCTCTAGACCGTCGTCAAAATGTTGCATGTTCTAAATCTAATGGGACGTGTCGACATACAAATGAAAGGATGGTTTGCTTACCCTATACAAGTAAGCAATGTCTATTTTGATTCTCTGTGCAAGCACACTCATCTCAACATATCTTTCAGCCTGTGGCATGCCAGACAAACTCGTTTGACTGTGGTGTCTGGATCCTTGCTGCGATGGCATCCATCTTCCGAGGCTTCGAAACAACGGGAATCCAAGAAGTACACATTTCTTCATTTCGTCGTTATCTACTTTACATTGTACTCCAACTCCCATGCGGCCGTTAGTGTACATTAATGCAATTTCCCTTTAACTTGAAGCGTCTGCCATGGAATTCCTTGCATGTGGTACATACGGATATACTTCCCAGGTATATCTCTGTCATGCAATTCGGCCCAATGCACGTAGATATGCTTTGCGAGCCATTCCAGATGTTGTGAAGATGTCATACCGAAAAATCTTTCCTCGCTGATATCGCTAGATCTGCCTTTCAGCCTCAACACCCGATGATATTCCCCACAAGCGGTCTTGAACGCACTTTCACACGCGCGAAGTGCAATCGCCTGACCCTCCTCCCCTGACATACTCTGTCTGTATCGTTCCTCCCCCGCTTCTTGTAGTGCTGCTAAGCACCTCCTGTCTGCCTCGATACATCTCCCAACTTGAAGACCTCCGCTGGCACTGGCATCTCTAGTGTCAGAGTTCGCAACTATGGTGCTTGCGGAGGGCCCGCTGATTGCATCCTCAGGAAGGGGGGTACATGCAATCCGGTAGATACTAATCACGAATTTATCCAACTTGCGGGTAAGACGAACGGGTGGCTCAGGATGAACCTGGGGATGGTGATCTGGCACATGGTAGATGACACAATGGTGAGTCTTTCGTCTGCACAAACATTCAAAATTCAAATCAGTGCTTAGGACACAATTTTGACAACCTAGCCAGCAAATGCTACATACCGAGATCGAGTCTGTAATCGTACAGCCTCTTTGCGTTCACTGTCGGTAAGATATTTTGCACGTCGTCCCATTTTAACGCACTGATCACTCGACAGAGCTTGAATCCGAAGTGAAGGAAAAAGTAGAGGGGAGAGGGGATAGCGGCACAAATGGGAACGTCAGAGTCCAGCCTGCCCCCTGCCGACATTGGTATGATTCTCAAAGGAACATCTAGAGCACTCAAATAATTGAATGCTGGCCTTCAGTAGTTGCGGGGGCTTAGAAAGTGTTCAAACACACCCATGCGGATGCGAAAGGTATGTGCTACTGCTTTGTATGTTCTGAACTTATAGCATGCCACTTTTATTTGCTTTGTGATTGGCTAACCATTAGTGTTGCAGATGCCTCAAAGATGTTGCGAGCATCCTCGCCTGGTCATCCGCGACCCTATTTGCGGAGGTGACTCCCTTATTGATATGACTTCTGTAGTTGAGGATAGCTTTGACATGCTTCTACTCTCGTTGCTGTCAATGCCCTCGCGGTACCTACCACGCACGCCGCAGAGCACTCTCCCTCCCTCTTCCCCTCATCCCTCTC